>PISX010012241.1:0-61438 GCA_004024625.1 Mellivora capensis | reverse complement strand
CTGAATTGCTGTATGAGTTCTAGTAGTTTGGGGGTGGAGTCTTTTGGGTTTTCCATATAAAGAATCATGTCATCTGTGAAGAGAGAGAGTTTGACTTCTTCCTTGCCAATTTGGATACCTTTTATTTCTCTTTGTTGTCTGATTGCTGTTGCTAGGACTTCTAATACTATGTTGAACAAGAGTGGTGAGAGTGGGCATCATTGTTGTGTTCCTGATCTCAATGGGAAGGCTGTGAGCTTTTTTCCATTGAGGATGATATTTGCCATGGGTCTTTTATAGATAGATTTTATGAAGTTCAGAAATATTCCCTCTATCCCTATACTTTGAAGCATTTTAATCAGGAATGGATGCTGGATTTTGTCAAATGCTTATTCTGCATCAATTGAGAGGACCATGTGGTTCTTCTCTCTTCTCTTATTGATTTGTTCTATCACATTGATTGATTTGCGAATGTTGAACCACCCTTGTAACCCAGGGATGAATCCCACCTGGCCATGGTGGATAATCTTTTTAATGTGCTATTGGATCCTGTTTGCTAGGATCTTGTTGAGAATTTCAGCATACATATTCATCAGTGATATTGGTCTGAAATTCTCCTTTTTGGTGTGGTCTTTGCCTGGCTTGGGGATCAGGGTAATGCTGGCTTCATAAAGAGAGTCTGGATGTTTTCCTTCTGCTTCAATTTTTTGAAACAGCTTCAGAAGAATAGGTGTTATTTCTTCTTTGAAAGTTTGGTAAAATTCTCCAGGGAATCCATCAGGTCCTGGGCTCTTGTTTTTTGGGTGGTTTTTGATCACTGCTTCAATCTCGTTACTAGATATTGGTCTATTCAGGTTGTTAAATTTCTTCCTGGTTCAATTTTGAGAGCTTATAGTTTTCCAGGAATGCCTCCATTTCATCTAGGTTGTTTATCTTATTTGCATATAACTGTCGATAATAACTTATGATTGTTTCTACTTCCTTGGTGTTAGTTGTGATCTCTCCCTTTTCATTCATAATTTTATTAATTTGAGCTTTCTCTCTTTTCTTTTGCATTAGTGTGGCCAATGGTTTATCGATCTTATTGATTCTTTCAAAAAACCAGCTTCTAGTTTCATTGATACATTCTACTGTATCTCTAGTTTCTACCTCATTGATCTCTACTCTAATCTTGATTATTTCCCTTCTTGTGTGTGGAGTTGCTTTAATTTGTTGTTACTTCTCCAGTTCTTTAAGGTGTAGAGACAGCTGTTGTATTCTGGATTTTTCAATTTTTTTTGAGGGAGGCTTGGATGGCTATGTATTTCCCTCTTAGGACCGCCTTTGCTGTATCCCATAGGTTTTGGACTGACGTGTCTTCATTCTCATTGGTTTCCATGAATTGTTTAAGTTCTTCTTTGATCTCCTGGTTGATCCATGCATTCTTAAGCAAGGTGGTCCTTAGATTCCAGGTGTTTGAGTTCCTTCCAAACTTTTCCTTGTGGTTCAGCACCAGTTTCAAAGCATTGTGATCTGAGAATGTGCAGGGAATAATCTCAGTCTTTTGGTATCGGTTGAGTCCTGATTTGTGACCCAGTATGTGGTCTATTCTGGAGAAGGTTCCATGTGCACTTGAGAAGAATGAGTATTCTGTTGTTTTAGGGTGCAATGTTCTGTATATATCTATGAGGTCCATCTGGTCCAATGTGTCATTCAATGCTTTTGTTTTTTTTTATTGATTTTCTGCTTGGATGATCTATTACTGAGAGAGGTGTGTTGAGATCTCCTACTATAAATGTATTCATATCTATATGACTCTTTATCTTGATTAATAGTTTTCTATTGTATGTATGTATTGTATGTATGTAATTGGCTGCTCCTGTATTGGGGGCATAAATATTTACAATTGTTAGATCTTCTTGGTGGATAGTCCCTTTAACAATTATGTAGTGTCCTTCTGTATCTCTGACTACTGTCTTTGGTTTAAAATCTAATTTATCTGATATGAGAATCAGATACCCCGGCCTTCTTTTGAGGCCCATTGGCATGAAAGATGCTTCTCCATCCCTTCACTTTCAATCTGGGTGTATCCTTAGGTTTGAAATGGGTCTCTGTAGACAACATATGGATGGTCCTGTCATTTTATCCAATCTGCAACCCTGTGTCATTTTATGGGCGCATTTAGGCCATTCACATTGAGAGTGATTATTGATAGATACATTTTTATTGACATTGTGTTACCTTTGAAGTCTTTCTTGCTGTAGATTGTCTCTATATTTCTGTTCAATGATATTCTTAGGATGTTTCCTCTTTTATAGAACCCCCCCTTAATATTTCCTGCAGTGTCGGCTTGGTGGTCGCATACTCTTTTAAGCCTTGTCGGTCTTGGAAACTCTTTATCTCTCCATCCATTTTGAATGTCAGTCTTGCTGGATAAAGTATTCTTGGTTGCATGTTCTTCTCATTTAGTGCCCTGAATATATCTTGCCAGCCCTTTCTGGCTTGCCAGGTTTTGGTGGACAGGTCTGATGTTATTCCAATGGGCTTTCCTCTGTATGTAAGGAGATTCTTTGTCCTAGCTGCCTTCACGAGGGCCTGCCTACAATTATAATTCTTCGTTCTTGCTATTAGGTGTCTCAAGGTCTTTCGAGAATCTATAATCCTGTGGGGAAACCTTTCGAGAATCTATAATCTTGTGGGGAAACCATTCTGCCTCTAGTACATGAACGCTGGTTCCATTCGAGAGATTGGGAAAATTTTCATGGAGAACTTGTTCCACTACATCTTCTAGACTTCTTTCTTTCTCCTCCCCTTCAGGGATTCCAATAATTCTGATGTTGGAACCTTTCGTGGCATCATTTATTTCCCTGATTCTGTTTTCATGGCTTCTAAGCTGTTTGTTCCAGGCTTCGTCCTGATCCTTTCTCTCTATCTGTTTGTCCTCCAGATCACTAATTCTATCTTCTGTCTCAGTTATCCTAGCTTTTAGAGAATTTAGATTAGATTGGAACTCATTGAGAGCCTTATGAACATCATCCCTGGTGGCTTTCAGTTCTGCCCAAATCAATTACGTTTGGTCATCCATGGCTTTTTCCAACCTAGCTATTGCCTGGTTAATTGTTAGCCTGAATTCCCTTTCTGACATATTGTCTATGTCGGTAGCCATTAGCTCTGTTGCAGAAAGCCCATCCTCTGAATTTTTCTTCTATTGGGCATTCCTCCTCCTAGTCATTTTGGTGAGAGATGGCTGAATGGATGTAGCTGGATCTATCGACCATGGTGCAGTCAAGGTGCACCTTGGAATGCTTCTGAGCAATCAGGAGTCCCCACCCAAATGAAAGGAAAAGAAAAAAAAAGAAAGAGAGAGAAAGAGAGACAGGAAAAAAAGGGAAGATAAAAGAGAAGGCTCAGCCCAAATGGGCCCCAAGGTAAGATTTATGAAGTATACAAACAAAAACAGACAAACAAAAAGACTGATAAAAGTATACGACAAGAGGAAAAAAATATATACATATATATGTGTGTGTGTGTGTGTGTGTGTATGCAAAAAAAGAAGAACCTCGTGAAAAAGAACCTCAAGTGTAATATTTATATACTATCAGGACAAACACAAATTCACAGAAACACTGGTGGGAGAAAAAGACGGGAGAGTGGTTATAAATTCTCAGTGTGTTTTTTTTTTTATATCTTTTAAAAGATATAAAAAAAAAAAAAGATATGATACCAAAAGAAAGTCCATAAGAGAATAATACATTGGACTTTACTAAAATTAAGTCCTTTGAAGAACACTGTAAAAAGAATCAACAGTGTTGTTGACTAGGAGACAATTGTTACAAATCTTATTACTGACAAAGGATTATATCTAGAAATTTCAAAATAAGTCAGTTTAAAATAAATGGGTAAAATAGTTGAATAAATCATTTAAAGGTTTAGCAGTCTCTTTAAAAGTTAAACTTTTCACAAGGTATAGGCATTCCACAACTAAAATACACCCAAGATAATTGCTTATTTATATATGCTGTGATATGATATATTAATTATAATTTTGTTTCCCCACCTAGAATATCCTCTTTGAAGCTTTTATTTCTGTGATTTTCCCCCCAGACCTCTTTACTCATTCAAATTCTATATATTATTCAGGATTCAGCATAAGTATTATTTCTTCTTAAAAACATTCCTAAATCCCTAGGCTGGCTTTAGTTCTCTTTATGTTTATTAAATGTTATCTCATCTTTACCACTTCAACTATGCGTAGTCTACTACAATGATTATCTATGACCTCTTCTTTTTCCTCCATTGGACCAACCTGGACCAGTAACCATGAATCCTTCACTTGTATTCAAGGACATGCAATGAAACTCTTAAACATCCCACACATATTTAAGTCATGGGTTACAGTGACTTTTTTTTCCAAAGGCTCACTGAGAAAATACAGTGCAAAGATAAAACTTAAATAAATATATAGTATACCAATAATTAGGAAAGGTAAATTGACCAGTTACTTTGAATAATTATGGAAATTAAAGAGTTCTTTTGTTCAAATCAACAGCAAAACTAAATTCAGCCATATATATCAGCAAATAAAAGAGAAGAGCTACTAAAGAAACACACGTTGATCTTAGCAAGTTATTTCCAGCCATTTGCTTGAGTGTGCTGTATAGTGTGCTAAGTGGTAACTATCTGGGCCAATCCTCTGCCTTCCACACAAAAACAGCTCTATTTACAGTTTGGTCATAGTTAACAAGACAAGTTCTCTACACACACACACACACACACACACACACACACACTCACACATTTAAGTATGGTGTCCCTAGAAAGTATGATAAGCTACAAAGAAAAACAACATGATATTTTTGTTTTCTTTAGTCTATTCTAAATGATATATACAGCTCACAGACTGAAACATGTCCTACCCCCCTATCATTCCCAGGACTTTTCCATTCCCAGCTGTATTTCCTGCCAGAGAAACCTTGGCAGCTGTAAGGAAACCCATTCATTTCTAATTCTGATTATTCGTTATTACTAATTATTACTAATCATTATTACTTATAGAATGAGCAATGAATTATCACTAGATAATGAACTAGACATGAAAAATGGAGAGGGAAAGCAGAGATAACAAGCTAAATAAATAAACCAACTTTCAAGAAAACAAACTAGAATAAATTATATCTAGTTTATATAATCAGAAATTCCAGAAGAGTTTACAATTGTAAAATAAAAATAGGCTTCTCTGATTAAAAGAATAGTTGGGGGCACCTGGGTGGCTCAGTGGGTTAAAGCCTCTGCCGTCAGCATGGGTCATGATCCCAGGGTCCTGGGATCGAGCCCCGCATCAGGCTCTCTGCTCATCAGGGAGCCTGCTTCCTCCTCTCTCTCTACCTGCCTTTCTGCTACTTATGATCTCTGTCTGTCAAATAAATAAATAAAATCTTAAAAAAAAAAAAAAGAATAGTTGTTTTTCCTTTCCATCTGTGTTATCATTGCAAGATCTTGCCACTTTTTCTGTGCCTCTAACAGTGCCTGGCAATGCATGTACTAAGTTTTCCTGCCCATCTGTGCTTCTAAATTCGAGGTAGTTAAAAGAGTTAAGAATTATGCTAAGTTCATCAACTGATAGAAAGTGGCAAAATCTAAGCATATAATATTCAACAAAGTACCCAGTTTATCAAATATTGAGAACCTACTGTATGTCAAATACTTTTCTGGGTTCTGAGAATGCATCAGTATAGGAGAAAAGAAATTATTTCCTTCAGGGAGCTTACATTGTACTGAGAGAAAACTGAAATAATCAAACAGTGATAAGTTCAAAGAATAAAAATAAGGTAGGTAATGGGAATAGAGTAAGGTACATTCAGATTGTGTTTTGGGGGAAGATGTTTCTGATAAAATCATATTTAGCATGGACTTGGAAACAAATTGTGTATGAGTCAACAGGTTTCTAGGCAGAAAGAACAGCCAATGTAACGACTGTAACAAAGATCATTTTCCCGTCATGTCCAAAGAATAAGGAGCTGAATGAGCAATGGGGAGTGAAATAAGAGCTGAATCAGAGAGGCCACCAGGGAAGGATTGTATAGTACCTCCCAGCTACTGTCTTTCAGGATCTACTGTGGTAGGGCAAGAGAGGAAGCAGGAAGAACAGTCAGAAGGTCATGCAATTATCCTTTTGAAACCTGGGCTCAGATTTTGAAAATATTGTGAAAGAAAAGTTGACAGAATTGGATGTGCTGTGTGAAAGAAAGCACTTAAAAATTAATGTTATTTGTCTGTCATTCTTTGATATAGCGCCTAGGTAGACACTTTAAGTATTGAAACTGCCTTGGGTGAAGTAGGGCATGGAGGCAGGGGCAAGGAAATGACAACAAAGAGACCTAACATTAATTAAACATGCGCTTGGTGCCAGAAATTTTCGAAGTGCTTTTTATGCATCAGACCATTAGATATTCACCTTAATTTCCTGAGATAGATACTACTGATAACCATGGTTTCAGATAAAGCAACTTGGTCTTATATGATATATCCCAAGCCCTAAGGTAATACACCAAGCAGTTTGGGGATGATGATGATATCACATCAGCTGTCCTCATGTCCTAAACTCTTAAAGTTGTATCAAGGGACCACCATCCTGCCATAAAATGCTACCAGTTAGGCACTTTACAAAGACACTCCTGTTTAATAATCAGTAAGTGAATAGGAGTAAACCACTACTTAGTGAGGATATTAAATTTATCAAAAATCAGAGCAACGTCAAAGATTAATGATTACATTTTTGGTTTAAAGAAGTAGAGAGGATACAATTGAACTGTTAAAGGAAAAGAGGAGACTTCATACTCAGGAGTTTCAGGAAAAGTGGGCATTATTTGTTTTCTTGATTATAGGAATTCTTCTAATATTTTCATGAATATTGCTATAATCCAAAAAGTTTTAGCATCTAAAGTTCTTCAGACTTTACTTAGCGACACCCTTACATTTAGAAATTCTGATTTTAAGTATTTTCTATCACACTTTTCATTACATATACTTTAAGAATAATGATTGTTTGTATCAGCTTGGGAATTTTGATACCTCTTGGAAGAGAATTTATAGACATTCTGTAAAAGAATTTCAACCACATCATTCTCCTTGGAAAGAAAAAGTGTTCAAGTTGACAAACAGTGGAGAGGAAAAAAGAGTTGCTATAATTCCCACCATCACTAGCAAGTATACATGATAAAATGTAGCACATTCACTTCCTCTATAAGATAAAATTTGGGTATTTTTCACTCTTAGTCAGCAAATGGGTCACTCAATTACAAATATCTATCTTTATTGTTTGTGTGAATTCAAATATTCCTTGAAAAGTATCTCAAGCCCTGAAAGATAAGTCAATTATTGATAGAAATTAAGCTGCTGGTATCTTTTATTTTTATTTTTTTTTATTGCTGGTATCTTTAACAAACAACCACTTTGATTTTATGAGCCACAACAGACAAAAACACATTTATAAAAAAAATTTTGGTTGGTATTTATGTTTGTGAGCTAGTGAGAATTCCACAGGCTGATGAATGAGATCTAGGATTATTCAGCTACCAAAACACGTGGCTGACTTGTATCTACAAGTAACTGATGATGTTAAAAACTGCTACAAAATGTTTCAGGATTTGCAATTTACTTGCTGTGTGATATTACATAGGGGACTAAAATGATAGTGCTTACCTAATAGGGCTTGTTATAAAGATAATTAATGATGAAGAGGGAAGGAAAGAGGATGAAAAGTAGGAGGAGGAGGGGAAGAGGAAGAGCACAACTTAGAAGACTCTGTGATGTATAGTAACTGGTATGAGTCTTAGTTAAATTTTGAAAATCATAATAAATCAATATGCCACAGTAATAATATACTATAGGCAAAGTATAAATGTTTATGGTAGTTGTCTTCCAGATAATCCTTTTTTTAAATCTGTAAACCTCTAAAAATGATAGGAAATACTGACATGTTATCAGTCCTTCACAACTGAGGAAAGCATAATTTATTGAATAACTTTTTTTTTTAAGATTTTTAAATTTATTTGAGAGAGAGAGAATGTGAGAGAGGACAAAAGCAGGGTTAGGAGTAGGAGAAGCAGGCTCCCCACTGAGCAGGGAGCACGATGTTGGGCTCAATGTGAGGCTCGATCCCCAAGACTCCGGGATCATGACCTGAACTGAAGGCAGCCACTCAACTGACTGAGCCACCCAGACACCCCTTGAATAACTTTTCTAATCACAGTTTACTAGAAGCAAAGAGCAAGTGGATGCTATGAGAGAAGTGGTAACTGGATGATGGCTATGCTTGGAATGTGCCCCTATATACAGGCATCCATTGTTGAAATTTTTAAATAGCTCCAGAGTTTATTTAAAAAAATAAAAACACCTGAATTTGGAATGAATAAACACACAAAACTGTTGATCTAAATTAAATATTTCTTAATGTAATAGCCCTTACTAAGTATGTATACTAATTTAGAAAAAACACATTGTCCATTTCTACTTGAAAATAGAACACAGTTTTAGGATGCAGGAATGAAAAAAATATTTGCTTGTGAATGTGCTACTTATACCTTAAATCTGACAGGAAGGCAAAAACACAAAAGGTGAGTGATATTAGCCTAGTTTTGAATTTTATGGCTTGTGATTTGATTATGAAACTAGCAGTGCCCCCAGCATTGGATTATATAAAGTCACTTTCAAATGATGCATAATCTGGAGTCCCTTTGAAGTGTGAGAAATGTAATCAGCAGTTGTGTCACACACATATGTCCTATTACCTGGTAGCAAAGTGAATGCATGGAAACAGGTCCTGACTCTCCTTTTTACATGCTTTTGATTCCTTCTATTTTGAAGCAAAGGGATGAAATTGCTATAAAATTAAGAAATAAACTGGTGATACACATAAGTTGGATTTAATTCATACATATCTATATTTAAGTCTGAGAAGATTATTTAAAACATGAAAATACATAAAACAATAGAGTATCTCGGGAACTAAAATTAGACAAACTTCTATTTGAGAAATAGTACATCTATTGGTGTTTTTAGTGTACCATATTTCAAATTGGCTTCAAATTTTTCTCAAATATAATTCTCTCTAGATAGACAGACACACATGTACATACACAGACACCTGAGTTTTATTTTATGGTGATGGCTTCCAGTCTTTTCCTATGTTAATAATTATAAACTAAACACAACTAAAATACACCTAATTCCTTATGGCACAGCAGCTTATAGCTGTATTTATAGCTTAGCCCCTGAACATTACTTTTTAATGTGAAATCCTATGAGACTTAGAACAGTATTTTTCAAACTGCGAATTGACCCATTTATGGGTTATGATGGAGTAGTGGGTCATAAGATCAAGTTAGAGGGCTAGGTAACAGTATTTATAAGATAGAACAGAACAGCAAAAATTAGAGTGCATAGCATATATAAGTATAGGTGCTACCCATGAACATTTTGTTTCCTTTATGTGCATAGGTTTGTGTAGGTGTGCACATAAAGTTGTTAAACTGTATTTATACTATGCATAATAATTTAAGATTTTTAAAAAAGATTTTATTTATTTATTTATTTGACAGAAAGAGAGAGATCACAAGTAGGCAGAGAGGCAGGCAGAGGGGGGGGGCGAAGCAGGCTCCCTGCTGAGCAGAGAGCCCGATGTGGGACTCGATCCCAGGACCCTGAGATCATGACCTGAGCTGAAGTCAGTGGCTTAACCCACTGAGCCACCCAGGCGCCCAATAATTTAAGATTTTGATAGCAAATGTGTGAGAATTATGTATATACCTCAAGGGTTCCATGTGCACTAAAAAAATCTTCAAAATTCTCTGCTTATGCACATTTCCTGAGGGAAAGACAGATGGAGAGAAGAAGATGGTAACAGAGTAGAAGGACTCTGGGCTTGCCTCATCCCATGAATACAACTAGGTAACTATCAAATCATCCTAAATACCAGAAATCTATCTGGAGACTGGCAGAACAAACTCCACAACTAAAGTAGAGAAGGGTGGGGGGCACCTGGGTGGCTCAGTGGGTTAAGCCTCTGCCTTTGGCTCAGGTCATGGTCTCAGGGTCCTGGGATGGAGCCCCACATCAGGCTCTCTGCTCAGCATGGAGTCTGCTTCTCCCTCTCTCTCTGCCTTCCTCTCTGCCTACTTGTGATCTCTCTGTCAAATAAATAAATAAAATCTTAAAAGTTAATGAATAAAATCTTAAAAAAGTAATAAACTTAAAAATATAAAAGTAGAGAAGGGGCCACATCAAAGAAGGTAAGAAGTAGAGTGGCACATATTTAAGAGAGAAACAGACCATAGCTAATGTGGTGATGGTGTGTGTGTGTGGGGGGGGTGGTTTCTGTGGTCACAGAGAATAATGAGAAACAAACTAACACACAGGGAGCTTACAGGGGAAAAAGAATTCTCATAGCAATTGATCTGGAAGTAAGGACCACATTTCCTAAGTTCTTCTAAGCAATGAGTTTTAAACCCTGGGGTTTTAAAGGCCAGTGGGCTTGGCTTAGATAGAGCCCAGAGGGCACTGAGGTTGTTCTTGGAGAGAAGGTAAGGCAAACCAGTATCTGACACTCAGTACATAACTTTCTTACATCAAACTCCTCCCCTCCCCCACAATCTGGTGGACCTGCCCTTCCCAGTCATGTTTGCCTCTGTCCCAGCACCATAAGCCCCCCTCCCACAGAAGATCACCCAAACCCATGCCAACATTGGGTCTCCCAACCTGAGAGTTTTGTAAAGCCTCAGTTCTGGTGGCAGTAGCTCTAGCTCTCATTTGACAAACAGACCAGAGCATACTTGGTTAAAATTTCTCACAATCATGCAAGGGACCAAACATTGCCCACAATGCAAAGAGAGCCTCTGCTGACAACTGGCCTCAAGGATAAAATGGCCATGACACAATAGCAGAGAACATGCAGCACATATTGGAGATACTCCTTTAAATGGTAGGCCCTCAGGAACAGGGGACACTATACATGGCAGGGCACCACAGGACCTCTTCTTCATGAGGCCCTTACCCTTAGAATAGGAGATATAGCTGACTTTCCTAACACCGAGAAATAGGCACAGAGATAGACAAATGAGAAGATATTTATTCCAAATGAAAGAACAGGACAAAGTCACAGCTGGAGATCTAAGTAAAATAAACCCAGGTAACATGCCTGAAGGTGTATTTAAAGCAATGATCATGAGGATTCTCACTGGACTTGAGGGAAGAATAGAAGACATCAGTGAGACCCTTAAAACGGTGTTACAAAAGTACCAGAGATAGAGAGTACAATAAATTATGCTTGATGCAATTAACAGTAGGCTAGAAGAAGCAGAGAAATAAGTTAATGACCTAAAACCCAGAGTAATGAAAAGTAATCAAGATGAACAAGAGAGAACAGTTATTATGGAAAATGAAAACAAACAGGGAACTCCATGACCATCAAACAAAATAACATTCACATTAAAGGAGTCCAAGAAAATGAAGAGAGAGCAAAGGGGGCAAAAAATTTATTTGAAGAGATAATAGCTAAAAACATCCCTAATCTGGGGAAGGAAACATTTATCTGAATCCAGGAGGCATAGAGAACCCCCCGACAAAAATCAACAAAAACAGATCTACACCAAGACATATTATAATTAAAATGGCAAAATCCAGTGATAAAGAAAATATTTTAAAAGCATCAAGACAAAAGCAGACCATTATATATAAGGGAAATTCCATATGTCTCTCAAGGGGTTTTTCAGTGGAAACTTTCCAAGCCAGAAAGGAGTGGCATGATATATTCAAAGTGTTGAATGGGAAATATCTGCAGCCAAGAATACTCTATTCAGCAAGGCCATCTTCAGAATTGAAAGAGGTATAAAGTGTTTCCCAGTAATTCCCAATAACTAAAGGTGTTCACGACCACTAAACCAGCCCTGCAAGAAGCATTAAGGTGCATACTTTTAGTGGAAAGGAAAGATCAAAAGTGACACTATAAAGGTAGGAAACACAAAAGGAGTAAAAATGAGTATTTTTGTAAAATATCAGTCATTAAACACACAGAATAAAAGGCTGTAAAATGTGACACCATATGGCTAAAATGTGGGGAGGAGAGGAGAAAAGAATGGTTTCAAATTTAAGTAACCATCAATTTAATATACATATTCTTTTCAAGAGCACAAGGAACATCCTCCAGAATAGATTACATATTAGGCCACTAAACAAGACTCAACCAATTCAAAAGATTGAAGTCCTATCATTCATTTTTGCTATGAAACTAGAAGTCAACCACAAGAAAAAATTTGGAAACAAATGAATATAAGCAAAATGGGTCAAAATGTTTGGGATGCAGCAAAAGTGGTGTTTGTAGTACTACAGACCTAACTCAGAAAGCAAGAAAAATCTCCAACAACCTAATGTTACACCTAAAGGAACTAGAAAGAGAACAACCTACACAACCTAAACCCAGCAGGAGGAAGGAAATAACCAAGTTTAGAAAAGAAATAAATAACATAGAACCTAAACAAAACAAAACCCCCTCCCTCCAAATAATAGAGGAGATCAATGAAACCAGGAGCTGGTTATTTGAAAAAATAAATAAAATTGGTAAATTTTAGCCAGACTTATCAAGAGAAAAAGAAAAAGGACTCAAATAAATAAAATAAAATAAATGAGAGAGGAGAAATAGCAAACAGCACAGAAATACAAAAATTTTAAGAGAATGTTATGAAAAACTGTATGTCAAAAATTGGACAACCTAGAAAAAATGGATAAATCCCTAGAGACATATATACCACCAAAACTGAAACAGGAATAGAAAATGTGAACAGATCAATTACCAGCAAAGAAATTCAATCAGTCATAAAAATAATTCCCAACAAACAAAAGACTAGGACCAGATGGCTTCACAGATGGATTTTACCAAACCTTTAAAGAAAAGCTAATACTGGGGGGAAGGGGCCAGCTCCTGGCAAGCAGCGGAATAATGGAGCACAAAACAAGGACTTTTAAAAGCCTGCTCCACTGAGGGACATCACTCCAGAGGCTAAACTGGGATGAAGCTCATGCACGAACAACATGGCTCCAGGATCTGCGGGGTCACAGAAGGATTGGGGGTACCTGAGTGTCACAGAGCTTGCAGGTATTAGAGCAGGGAAGCCGGCTACAGAGACAGAGCTGAGGAGTGAGTTCTCAACTCGGGGTCACCTTGAACTGTATCTGTGGTGCAGGCAACTGCTCTGTGAGTGGGGTCCCCACAAGATCTGGGGAGATCCCCCCTGGAAAAGCTCACGGATCTGTGGGATTAGGACACTCCAGGCAGAGCTGTGTGCCAGAGACAGAGGCGCTTGGTCACAGGCTGGGTGAGCTCAGAGCACAGCCAGAGGCCAGGGAGATGGGAGTATTTGAGCGCTTTTCTCTGAGGGCACACTGAGGAGTGGGGCCCCAAGCTCTCAGCAACTCCAGAACAGAGATTGGGAGGCTTCCATTTACATTCTCGTCCTCTGGAACTCTATGGAAAGCATTCAGGGAACAAAAGCTCCCAAAAGCAAACCCGATCGGATTACTTAGCCTGGTCTCGGGTAAGGGTGGGGCAATTCCACCTCAGGCAAAGACACTTGAGAATCATTACAACAGGCCCCTCCCTCAGAAGATGAACAAGAAATCCAGCCAACCAAGCTCACTTACCAAAGAAAATAGCGGAATTCCAGAGGAGGAGAAAGCAAAGCATGGAATTCAAAGCTTTCTCCCCATGATTCTTTAGTCTTGCAAAGTTAATAAACTTTTTTAATTTTATTTTTTTCTTCTACTAATTTTTTTAACTTTTACCTTTTCCTCTTTTAACTTTTTTAACTAGTTTATCTTAACAATACCTCTCATAAAAAAATAATCTTTTTTGAACCTTCAATATTATAGTCATATTTTATCCTTCATTGTATCTAACTTTATTTTTTGTATACATATAGGGGTTTTTTATTCTAAAAAATTTTGGGCTACAAATTCTTCTAATAGATCAAAATACACCCTACATCTAGCACCAGGCTTGTTCTAGTCTCCAGCCCGAGCAAATTCTCCCCACTTTCTTTTTCTTTATTCTCCCAACCAACTTACCTTATCAACTCCTTTTTAAGAAATTAAAAAAAAATTTTTTTTCATCTTTACAGTCATATTACATCCCTTCATTGTGTTTACCTTTATATATATTTTTCATTCTTTTAAAATTTTGAGAGGTAGTTTCTTCTGAGAGACCAAAATACTCCCAAAATTAAGTGGGTGACCTTCTTCTAATCACCAGTCTAATATATATATATTTTCTTTTTTGTTTTTTCTTTATTTGTTTTCTTTTTTTAATTTTTTTTTTTCTGAACTTCTTTTTACCCCCATGATTTGGGGTCTCTTCTGATTTGGTTAAAGCACATTTTCCTGGGGACTTTGCCACCCTCTTAGTATTTTATTTGCTCCTTCATATACTCTCATCTGGACAAAATGACATGGCGGAAAAAACTCACCACAAAAAAAAAGAACAAGAGGCAATACTGAAGGCTAGGGACCTAATCAATAAGGACATTGGTAATATGTCAGATCTAGAGTTCAGAATGATTCTCAAGGTTCTAACCAGGCTCGAAAAAGGCATGGAAGATATTAAAGAAACCCTATCCAGAGAAATAAAAGCCCTTTCTGGAGAAATGAAAGAACTAAAGTTTAACCAAGTTGAAATAAAAAAAGCTATTAATGAGGTGCAATAAAAAATGGAGGCTCTTACCACTACAATAAATGAGGCAGAATTAGTGATATAGAAGACCAAATGACAGAAAATAACGAAGCTTAGCAAAAGAGAGACAAACAACTCCTGGGCCATGAGGGGAGAATTCAAGAGATAAGTGATACCACAACACAAAACAACATTAGAATAATTGGGATTCCAGAAGAAGAGGAAAGAGAGAGGGGAGCAGAACATATGTTGGAGCAAATTATTGTAGAGAATTCCCCTAATATGGCAAAGGGAACAAGCATCAAAATCCAGGAGGTGCAGAGAATCCCCCGCAAAATCAGTAAGAATAGGTCCACACCACATCATCTAATAATAAAATTTACAATTCTTAGCAACAAAGAGAAAATCCTGAAAGCAACCTGGGACAAGAAGTCTGTAACATACAATGGTAAAAATATTAGATTGGCAGTGGACTTATCTACAGAGACCTGGCAGGCCAGAAAGAGCCCTAAAAGAGAAAAACATGCAGCCAAGAATACTATATCCAGCTAGGCTATCATAGAAAATAGAAGGAGAGAGAAAAAGCTTCCAGGACAAACAAAAACTGAAAGAACTTGCAAACACCAAACCAGCTCTACAGGAAATATTGAAAGGGGTCCTCTAAGCAAAGAGAGAGCCTAAAAGTAGTAGATCAGAAAGGAACAGAGACAATATACAGTAACAGTCACCTTTCAGGCAATATAATAGCACTAAATTCATATTTCTCAATAGTTACCCTGAATGTAAATGGACTAAATGCCCCAATCAAAAGACACACCATATCAGAATGGATAAAAAAACAAAACCCATCAATGTGCTGCCTACAAGAAGCTCACTTTAAACTGAAAGACACCTCCAGATTTAAAGTGAGGGGGTGGAAAACAATTTACCATGCTAATGGACATCAAAAGAAAGCTGGGGGTGGCAATACTTATATCAGATCAATTAGATTTTAAGCCAAAGACTATAATAAGGGATGAGGAAAGACACTGTATCATACTCAAAGGGTCTGTTCAACAAGATGATCTAACAGTTTTAAATATCTATGCCCCTAACATGGGGGCAGCCAACTATATAAACCAGTTAATAACAAAATCAAAGAAACACATCAACAACAATACAATAATAGTAGGGGACTTTAACACTCCCCTCACTGAAATGGACAGATCATCCAAGCAAAAAGTCAACAAGGAAATAAAGGCCTTAAATGACACACTGGACCAGATGGACATTCACAGTTATATTCAGAACATTTCATCCCAAAGCAACAGAATACACATTCTTCTCTAGTGCACATGGAACATTCTCCAAAATAGATCACATCCTGGGTCATACATCAGGTCTCATCCAGTACCAAAAGATTGGGATCATTCCTGCATATTTTCAAACCACAATGCTCTGAAGCTAGAACCCAATCACAAGAGGAAATTTGGAAAGAACCCAAATACATGGAGATTAAACAGCATCCTTCTAAAGAATGAATGGGTCAACCAGGAAATTAAAGAAAAATTTTAAAAAATTATGGAAACAGAAGATAATGAAAACACAACGGTTCAAAATCTGTGGGACACAGCAAAAGCAGTCCTGAGAGGAAAATATATAGCTATACCAGCCTTTCTCAAGAAACAAGAAAGATCTCAAATACACAACCTAACCCTACACCTAAAGGAGCTAGAGAAAGAACAACAAAGAAAGCCTAAACCCAGCAGGAGAAGAGAAATCATAAAGATCAGAGCAGAAATCAATGAAATATAAACCAAAAAAAAAAAAACCAAAGCAAAACAATAGAACAAATCAATGAAACTAGGAGCTGGTTCTTCGAAAGAATTAATAAGCTCGATAAACCCCTGGCCAGACTTATTAAAAAGAAAAGAGAAAGAACCCAATAAATAAAATCATGAATGAAAGAGGAGAGATCACAATCAACACCAAAGAAATACAAACAATTATAAGAACATATTATGAACAACTCTATGCCAAGAAATTTGACAATCTGGAAGAAATGGATGCATTCCTAGAGACATATAAACTACCACAACCAGGAAGAAATAGAAAACCTGAACAGACCTATAACCAGTAAGATTGAAACAGTCATCAAAAATCTCCAAACAAACAAAAGCCCAGGGCCAGACGGCTTCCCAGGGGAATTCTACCAAACATTTAAAGAAGAATTAATTCCTATTCTCCTGAAACTGTTCCAAAAAAACAGAAATGGAAGGAAAACTTCCAAAATCATTATATGAGGCCGGCATTACCTTGATCCCAAAACCAGACAAGGATCCCATCAAAAAAGAGAATTACAGACCAATATCCCTGATGAACACAGATGTGAAAATTCTCACCAAAATACTAGCCAATAGGATCCAACAGTCCATTAAAAGGATTATTCACCACGACCAAGTGGGATTTATTACTGGGCTCAACATCCGCAAATCAATCAATGTGATACAATACATTAATAAAAGAAAGAACAAGAACATATGATACTCTCAATAGGTGCTGAAAAAGCATTTGACAAAGTACAGCATCCCTTCCTGATCAAAACTCTTCACAGTGTAGGGATAGAGAGCACATTCCTCAATATTATCAAAGCCATCTATGAAAAACCCACCACAAATATCATTCTCAATGGAGAAAAACTGAGAGCTTTTCCGCTAAGGTCAGGAACACAGCAGGGATGTCCATTATCACCACTGCTATTCAACATAGTACTAGAAGTCCTAGCCTCAGCAATCAGACAACAAGAAGAAATTAAAAGCACCCAAATCTGCAAAGAAGAAGTCAAACTATCACTCTTTGAAGATGATATGATACTACATGTAGAAAACCCAAAAGACTCCACTCCAAATCTGCTAGAACTTTACACAGGAATTCAGTAAAGTGTTAGGATATAAAACCAATGCACAGAAACCAGTTGCATTTCTTTACACCAACAACAAGACAGAAAAAAGAGAAATTAAGGAGTCAATACCATTTACAATTGCACCCCAAACCATCAGATACCTAGGAATATACTTAACCAAAGAGGCAAAGAATCTATACTCAGAAAACTATAAAGTACTCATGAAAGAAACTGAGGAAGACACAAAGAAATGGAAAAATGTTCCATGCTCCTGGATTGGAAGAACAAATATTGTGAAAATGTCTATGCTACCTAAAGCAATCTACATGCTTAATGCCATTCCTATCAAAATCCCATCCATTTTTTTTTCAAAGAAATGGAACAAATCATCCTAAAATTTATATGGAACCAGAAAAGACCTCAAATAGCCAAAGGAAAATTGAAAAGAAAGCCAAAGTTTGTGGCATCACAATTCCAGATTTCAAGGTCTATTACAAAGCTGTCATCATCAAGACAGTATGGTACTGGCACAAAAACAGACACATAGATCAATGGAACAGAAAAGAGAGCCCAGAAATAGACCCTCAACTCTATGATCAACTAATCTTTGACAAAGCAGGAAGGAATGTCCAATGGAAAAAAAGACAGCCTCTTCAACAAATGGTGTTGGGAAAAATGGACAGCCACATGCAGAAAAATGAAATTGGACCATTTCCTTATGCTACACATGAAAATAGACTCAAAATGGATGAAGGACCTCAATGTGAGAAAGGAATCCATCCAAATCCTTGAGGAGAACACAGGCATCCACCTCTTCAACCTCAGCTGCAGCAACTTCTTCCTAGGAACATCACCAAAGGCAAGGGAAGCAAGGGCAAAAATGAAATATTGGGACTTCATCAAGATAAAAAGCTTTTGCACAGCAAAGGAAACAGTAAACAAAACCAAAAGACAACTGACAGAATGGGAGAAGATATTTGCAAATGAATATCATATAAAGGGCTAGTATCCAAAATCTATAAAGAGCTTAACAAACTCAACACCCAAAGAACAAAGAATCCAATCAAGAAATCGTCAGAGGACATGAACAGACATTTCTGCAAAGAAGACATCCAGATGGCCAACAGACACATGAAAAAGTGCTCCACATCACTCGGCATCAGGGAAATACAAATCAAAACCACAATGAGATATCACCTCACACCAGTCAGAATGGCTAAAATGAACATAAGTCAGGAAATGACAGATGGTGGCGAGGATGCGGAGAAAGGGGAACCCTCCTAAACTGTTGGTGGGAATGCAAGCTGGTGTAACCACTCTGGAAAACAGCATGGAGGTTTCTCAAAAAATTGAAAATAAGAGTTACCTTATGACCCAGCAATTGCACTACTGGGTATTTACCCTAAAGATACAAACGTAGTGATCTGAAGGGGCACGTGCACCCGAATGTTTATAGCAGCAATATCCACAATAGCCAAACTATGAAAAGAACTTAGATGTCTATCAATAGATGAATGGATAAAGAAGAAGTGGTATATATATACAATGGAATACTATGCAGCCATCAAAAAATGAAATCTTGCCATTTGTGACAATGTGGATGGAACTAGAGGGTATTAGGCTTAGCGAAATAAGTCAGCCAGTGAAAGACAACTATCTTATCATCTCCCTGATATGAGAAAGTGGGGATGCAATGTGGGGGGTTTTGGGGGTAGGAAAGGAGGGAGACAAACCATAAGAGACTCTTAATCTCACAAAAAAACCCTGAGGGTTGCCAGGGGGAGATGGGTAGGGAGAGGGTGGTGGGATTATGGACACTGGGGAGGGTATGGGCTATGGTTAGTGCTGTGAAGTGTGTAAATCTGGCGATTCACAGACCTGTACCCCTAGGGCTAATACATTATATGTTTATTAAAGATTTTAAAAATTTAAAAAAAGAAGATCTAATTCCAATTCTTCTCAAACTATTCAAAAAAATAGTAAAGGAAGGGAAATTTCTACATTCATTCTTTGCAGCCAGCATTACCCTGATACCAAAAACAGATAAAGACAGATAAAGACTCTGCTAAAAAGAGAACTACAAACCAATATCCCTGATGAGCATAGATGCAAAAATCCTTAACAAAATACTTAAATCTTAATCTAATCTTATCTTAATCTAATCTAATCTTAATCTAAATACTTAAACTTAATCTAATGATACTTTTTTTTTAAAAATAAAAAACCACAATCAAGTGGGACTTATTCCTGGTTTGCAAGTTTGGTTCAATATTGGCAAATCATTTAACATGATACATCACATCAACAAGAGAAAGGATAAGAACCACATAATCATTTTAATAGATACCAATAAAGCATATGACAAAGTGCAACATCCATTCATGGTAAAAAAAACCGTCAACAAAGTCTGTTTAGAGGGAATATACTACAACATAAAGACCATATATGAAAAATGCAGAGCTAACATAATCCTTAATGGAGAAAAACGGAGAGCTCTTTGTCCACTCTCACGGCTTTTATTCAATGTAGTAGTGGGAATCATAGTCACAGCAATCAGGCAGCAGAATAGAAATTAAAGGCATCCATCAGTAAGGAAGAAGTAAACTTTTACTATTTGCAGATGACATAATATATATAGAAAACCTGAAAGACCACCAAAAAACTACTAAAACTGATAAATGAATTCAATAAAGTTGCAGGATACAAAACCAGTGTACAGAAATCTGTTGCATTTCTATATACCAATGTTGAAGCAGCAGAAAGAGAAATTAAGATAACATCCCACTTAAGAATTGTACCAAAATATATAAGGCACCTAGGGATAAACCTAAGCAAAGAGATGAAAGACCTATATTCTAAAAATTATAAAACACTAATAAAAGAAAAAGAAGCAACACAAAGAGATGAAAAGACATTCCATGCTCATGGATTTGAAGGAAAATTTTGTTAAAATCTCTATAGTACCCAAATCAATATACATATTTAATGCAGTCCTTATCAAAATACCAACAGCATTTTCACACAACTAGAATAATCGTAAAACTTGCATGAAACCATAAAAGATCCTAAATAGCCAAAACAACCTTGAGAAAGAAAAGCAAAGCTGGAGGCATCACAATTCCAAACTTCGGGTTATGTTATAATGCTGTAGTAGTCAAAACAGTATGGTACTGGCACAAAAATAGACACATAGATCAATAGAACAGAAAACCCAGAAATCCATGATTGTTAATTAATCTTTGACAAAACAGGGAAGAATATCCAATAGAAAAAAAGACAATCTCTTCAGCAAATGGTGTTGGGAAAACTGGTCAGGAACATGCAAAAGAATGAACTGATCACTTTCTCATACCATATACAAAAATAAATTCAAAATGGATGAGAGGCCTAAATGTGAGACAGAAAACCATTAAAATCCTAAAAGAGAACACAGACAGTAACTTCTCTGAAACTGGCTGTCGCAACATCTTACTAGATAAGTCTCCTGACACAAGGAAGCAAAAAGCAAAAATAAACTATTGGGACTTAGTCAAAATAAAAAGCTTCTGCACAATGAAGGAAATAATCAACAAAACTAAAAGTCAACCTACAGAATGGGAGAAGATATTTGCAAATGTCATATCTGATAAAGGGTTAGTATCAAATATGTATATAGAATTTATAGAACTCAAACACCCCAAAAATAAATAATCCAATTAAAAATGGGCAGAAGACATGAATTGACATTTATCCAAAGAAGACATACAGATGGCCACCAGACACATGAAAAACTGTTCATCTTCACTTACCATCAGGGAAATACAAATCAAAACCACAATGAGCTACCACATCACACCTGTCAGAATGGATAAAATCAACAACACAAAAAACAACAGGTGTGGTGAGGATGCAGAGAAAGAGGAAACTCTCTTGCACTGTTGGTAGAAATTTAAACTGGGGCAATCACTGTGGAAAACAGTGTGGAGGTTCCTCAAAAAGATAAAATAGAACTACATTATGATCCAGCCATTGCACTACTGCATATTTACCCAAAAATACAAGACTAATTCAAAGAGTTACATGTACCCCCTTTGTTTATTGCAGAATTATTTACAATATTCAAGATATAGAAGCAGCCCAAGTATCCATCAATTAATGAGTGGATAAAGAAGATGTGGTATATATGTTCAATGGAGTATTATTCAGCCATAAAAAATGAAATCTTGCCATTTGCATTGACATGGATGGAGCTATGAGTATAATGCTAAGTGGAATAAATCAGAGAAAAACAAATACTATATTATTTCCCTTGTATGTGGAATTTAAGAAACAAAACAAACGAGCAAAGAGGAGAAAAAGAGAGAAGCAAAGCAAAAACAGATATATAAACAAACTGATGGTTTCCAGACGGGAGGTGGGTGTGCAGATAGGCGAAATAGGTAATAGGGATTAAGGAGCACATTTGTCGTGATGAGCACTGGTTTAAGTATGGAAATGTCATATCACTATATTATACACCAGAAGTTAATATAATATTGTATGTTAGCTAACTGTAGCTAAAATCTTTTTTAAAAAGCTCAGAAGACATTTCTTTTCATTCTAAGCAAATTTAATTATTATATCTCTAATTTAGGAATACATAGACTTTAAAATCTGAAAATGACAAATGTTTATATGTCTATTTTACAAAGAGATATAACGTAAATAATGGCTCATATGTCTCCAATTTAAATTTAGGATCTAAATTTTTACATTCTAATTTTTTGTTTACATACAAAATTTATGTTCCTGAAAATGAAAGTACCTATAATGATAGAAATAAAGCATATTATATATTTCAGTTTACCTAAAATTGTTTGTACCTTCTTGAAACACCTATTTTGTGTGTTTTTGTATTTCTAGACTTATGATAATAAATATATGCATAGTAAGTGCATAATGAGGATGGTGGCCAATAGACAGAGGTAAGGGAAAGAGAGGTGAAAGATTATTAAAGATCTAATTATAACCTAGAAAAAATACATTATGAAGAATAATTCTGTGCCACCTCCAGGGATCCTTTATTATTATTTTTTTAGTATATAGACAAATTAGGATAATATTATTTAAGTTTTGAAAATCAGGAAAGTAAGGATCAATGTGGTTAAGATGTTTTTGCCATGGATCACAAAATCAGTAAATGTTGGATCTTGAATTTTAATATAGTTCTGATTCCAAATCTACCCTTGTCATTGAGCACAGGATAATGAAAGGTGAAGAATTCTCTGTTCTACTTCTCATTTGCAGGTAACTTTAGGATGTGAAGTATTGGCTTCCTCTTACCTAACACCATCCCACTCTGTGGACTAAATTGGATGTTGGATTATTGCAGAAAATAGACAGCTCTGTGTAATGGGAAATTACCTTCTTTAGCTCCACCTAATTTATTTTAGTGCATCAAAGCTCCAGTGAGCCAGGATGATTAGGCAGCATTTGTTAACAAGAGGGAGAGAATGGCACTGGGAGAGGCATATATCAAGCAAATGCTCAGTTTTAACACAAATTTGGGGTAATAGCAGTATGAAAGGCTTGGGCAGACATCATCACTAGAGTAACATTTAACACATATAAGAATATATATGCGGCTAAGATCAGATCTAGGTTAAGAAATCAAACTCAGGAGGAATAGTAGATGGTGTGATGACCTTCCCAGATCCCCATTCAAGACTGAAGGGTTTATTTCTCCAGCTGCTATGAGTGCTACTGTCTGGTAGCTCTCAACAGCTAGACCTCTCTGGAAATTGCCCTGCATTGGAGAGACTGCCTTACTTCTTTGTGGGCAGCCTCCATTTCAAGGATTTGTGGATTCCACAACATAAAGGCCTGGTCCTCTCACTGTAACACAGAATAATCTAAAGGGTATCCCTAGCTTTAGATTCTCCTTCTTCAATATATGGCCATCTGAGGCTTTTGTCGAGACTATATTGCAGCCTGATCATCTTCTCTGTCAAACCCAGCTGTTTCTTTCCCTGTCCTTCCAGACTGAAGATATCCAAAACACTCCCTAACAAACTCCCTACAATGTACATTTTACTTTGAAGTCTGTTTTCTAGGGAACCCAGGCTTCAAAGAGATCTACAATAATCTGAGTCCATGTCCATTGTCAGCTGCCAACAAACACGTAGAGACTAAGGGAGCAAGGCTAATTGGTCACATGATTAGACAGGCAGTCACTCTTTCAAAGATTAAAAAGCTAATGGTGTGGGGCAGCAAGGAGTCCAAGAGAAAAAGAAGCTCTTGTTACTGATCGAGTTTATTCAGATGAGGCTACCTGTGGTAGAGAGAAAAATGGCTCACAAAAATGTCTACATTCTAACCCTCATCCACAGAACCTGTGTGTATTTTACCTTACAAGACAAAAGGGGCTTTGCAGATATTATTAAAATTAAGGATCTTGAGATGAAAAGATTATTGTAGATATTCAGTGCCAAATCTAATCACAGGTATCATTAAAATGAGACAAGCTTTCCCAGCTACAGTTGGAAAAAAAGATGTGAGAATGGTCAGAGAGATGCCATATTGCTGGGTTCAGATGAATGAGAGGGGCCAAGAAACAAGAGATGTGGTTAGCCATCAAAAGCTAGAATAGAGGCAAGGAATCAGATTCTCCCCTAGAGTTCACGGGAAGAGACTGGAAAAATTTTGAGGAGCATAATAGAAAAAGGCTAGATTTCCCTGAATAGTTAGTCAAAGTACTTATGTAAACTAACCTTAATGAGGACCCAGAAAAAAGAGAGGAACAGGTCTGAGAAGACAATTCACCTTAGAAAATCCAAAATTATTGTGAACAGACTGTTAGTAAAAATATGAACATTAAAGGAACAGCTGGTAAAGGCTGAGAAGACAAGGAGGAATATATTACTGGAAACTAGAAGGAAGAAAATCTTTGCTGTAGAATGACAGAATGCTTAGCAGAACTGGGTCCTTTAGGTATGTGGGGAGCAGAACTGGTAAATGATGAAATTGTATGTTGAACTGTAGAGATGTCTAAACAGAGTGTTGAAGTGAAGCCTGGTGTCTTGCTGCTTATAGTGAAATGGTAGAAGGAAAAGATAAACTGAGCAAGAATTATTAAACAGACAAAAAACCCACAAAATTCTCAGAGTAGTCAGACTGAAAAAGAAAAATCACTAAAATTAAGAGATTCACCACTAATAAATCACATTTCAGAAGACAAAGCCACCCATGGGGCTGTACCACTTTTTGCTAATACCTCAGAAAAGGAAAATGTCATAATATTCATTCATACCGATGGCTCTTTGAGGATATTAAAGTATTTTCTCACATATAACCTCAATCTAACTGGACAGCATCTAGGAATCTCTAGCATTATCCTTAGGCCATCTCCACAAAAGCCAAACACAGAGATGGGATTACATAGAAAAGATCTGTGGAAGATCTTGTCTAATGAAATGAATACCATGACATGCACAGGAGACCCACAAGAGTCTTCAAAAACACTGCTAGTGGGGAACTGAAAGGAATATAGAGACTACAAAACTAAATAAAGTTGATGGAA
Source organism: Mellivora capensis (assembly GCA_004024625.1). NCBI lineage: Eukaryota > Metazoa > Chordata > Mammalia > Carnivora > Mustelidae > Mellivora > Mellivora capensis. Next base: position 36,346 of record PISX010012241.1, on the reverse strand, counting down.
CCACAAATTTCTAGAGAAAGGAAATAGGATGTTAAACTACCCAGATGCAAAACATATACTACTACTCACAAGAAATGAAGGATGCCTCAGAAGGCAGAACTGAGAGCCCAAGTATCTGAGCCACATAGGATTGATCTTAGGATTTGATATCTAATGGAACTTTTCCATCTGGATTTTGAAATTTCTTGAAACCAATGACACTTTTTCCTTTTGTTTCTGACTTTCTTGAACCAGAATTTCTGTAACTGCTATCTTATGCCTGCTCTACCAAAATATCCATAAGAATGGATAACTTGCCTCTCTAGTTCCATAAATCCACAGATGGAGAGGATGCCCCAGAAGAGATTATTCCTGGAGCATCACCCATGTCTAATTTCAGTGATTTACATGAGGTTTAGACTTTTGAGCTAATGAGATTTAGGTAAGGTTTTGAATTTTAAGTTAATGCTGTAATGGGTTGACACTTTTTAGTATGCTGCAATTGGGTGAATATATTTTGTATGTGGAAGAATGTGAAGCTTTGCAGGGTAGAAAGTAAACTGTGATAGAAAAATGAACCCCTAAATATGTCCTATCTTAGTCACTGGAATCTATAATATGTTACCTTACATGGCAAAAGGGACCTTGTAGATATAACGAAGTATCATGAGATGGAACTTATACTAGATAAAATAAAATGGCATCTCTAGTAGAACCTCCAGGAAGGAACACAGCCTTGCTGACACACTGATTTTTAGCCCAGTGAGATCTGTGTTGGACTTCTCATGTACAGAACTATAAAATAACAAATTCGTGTTGTTCTAAACTATGAATTATATGTATTTTTTTATTGCAGCAACAGAAACATAATATAGCTTCTTTAAACTATTGCCCACTATAATACCTGAGACACCAGTGAGAGGAATTAAAAGCTTGAATATGACAGTCCAAAATATGGTAATGAATAAAGGAGAGGAGTTAATATGGTCTCTCCCTTAAGACATCTCTGTGATATTTGGAACAGAAAAAAATGCCCATTTATTAAAATGTGAACTAATGTTATGTGTAAATAATCTTAAATTCAGACACTTAGATATATGTTACAAATGCTCCATCTCACTTCTGATCTAAAATTGTGCCAAGAAATTTGGGGTACTTCTTTGCATGGACAAAGAACTTACTTATATTCACTTTCATTATTTTATATTTTTCTTTGTATATGGGGCATGAATGGGTTTATCTTGTCCTTTTCATAGTATCAGGTACTTCACTGACTATAATTATAAAACTGTTGACTGAAACATTTCCTATTGTGAAAATGCTGACAGACCAGTTCTTCAGAAAGAACAATGTCACACTTTCTTCTTTGCGGGAAAATGGTTGTGGAGAGTAGGGTTTCACTGTTGTGAAATTAATTGTTCTGATATAAAAGAACTGTTCTGAACAGACAGAATTAAGAAGTTTCAAACAGTATAAAATGTATACCTAACCCAGTTTGGTGGAAATGTTTGGTGCATACACTGAGTTTGTAAGACAATTTGAATGCATCCTGTATGTAGAAATGCAGGATAAGCAGTGTGTTTATATATGTAGATAAGTAAACAGGCTATCTGAAGGAGAATTTTCCAGTCTTTAAGGTGAAGTGAAATGCCCTTTAATTCCTCCCATGATTCACTGATGCCTCATGGGCTGCAATCAGCTACAATCTGTTTCTGTGATATTTTGTGTTGATCATTTTTCTTTTCTTTTCCCGTCTTTTGCCATAAAATATTTTTTATTTTTTCAAATAGAATCCATAGGGATCCATTTGACTGAACACACACATTTACACACAAAATTTTGATGCTAGTTTGACAAGATATAGAATTTTTAGATAAAATTATCTTTTTCAGAATTTTAAAGGAAATTTAACATTACCTTTGATATTCATGTGTTGGTGAATGGAATTCATGCCAATGACTTGCATTCATTTGTAGGTGACCAATTTCATTTTCCTGTAAATAATATAATTGTCAATCATTATCAAAATCATATCTGAAATATATAGGTGTACCTTATTTTTTACTTCTGTTTATAACAAAGTGGATTTGTTCATTTTGCAAGTATAAAATTGTTAAGATGATTTTAGATTAGGTAAACAATCTTCTATCATATTGTTGCTAACAGTTTCTTTGGTAGACTAATTCTCCATATCTCTAAATGTTTTCGTATTTTTCACTGTTTCTCCTTGTCTTAGATCTTAGGGGACTTCTTTTCTCCCAATAAACTTTGTGATTACTAGTTAAGTATATAGAGACATTCACCCTATTAATTAGCCATTTTGTTACTTTGTAATTTTATTTTTAATTCCTGACAAATCTTTGCTGTATTTTAGTTGTGTCATAAAGATAATGACATTCATATATTTTTAAGAATATGGACTACAGATTTTTAAAATTTTTTTTATATTTTTTATACCCCTGCAAAAGATTTTCTGTTCACACATCATCTTCCTTTTTCAAATAGGTGTTTGTTTTTGCTTTTCTAAATTGTCAGGTGCTCAGCATTGTTTCTCATATTTTTGAATGGAGAATCAGGTGAGTCAAGTAAAAATGCTTGGTATATGTTTTCCTTGCAGATATATAGGGCCATTTCCCAATTGTTTCCTCCCTTAAATGAGCATTAATAACACATTTTACTGAAGTATTTTTTAAGTTAAAGTACATGGCAAATAACAATGTTTTCTTTACTATTTTATGAGGCAGACAAAGTAGGCACCCACTAATTTCCAAAATAAGGTGACAGTATTTCAGCAAATTTCTTTTATGAATAAATCTTCCTTTTTATTTTTATTTGGGATCTCCAGCTATATCCTCTTTTTCTTTAGATCCTAATTACCACACATGAGATCTTCCTCTTGGTAGAAATCAAGCTCACTTTAAAAAGAAAATGTTCCTGGGGTAGTAAGTTAGGCACAGGCTTTTAAGGAAAGGATATTTTTTGTCTATACTACTCAAGAAAATTTACACATTTAATACAATCCCTATCAAAATATCAAAAGCGTTTCAACAGAGCTAGAACAAACAATACCAAAATTTGTATGGCTACAAAAGATCCCGAATAGCCAAAGCAATCTAAAGAAAAGCAAAGCTGGAGGATCACAATTCTTGACTTCAAATTTTATTACAAAGTTGTAGTCATCAAAGCAGTATGGTACTGGCACAAAAATAGACATAGATCAATGGAACAGAATAGAAAACTCAGAAATGGACCCACAACTATGTGGACAACTAATCTTTGACAAAGCAGGAAAGAATATCCCATCGAAGAAAGACAGTCTCTTCAACAAATGGTGTTGGGAAAACTGGACAGCCACATGCAGAAGAATGAAACTGGATCACTTTCTTATACCATACACAAAAATAAATTTAAAAATGGATGAAGGACCTAAATGTGAGAACAGAAACCATCAAAATTCCAGAAGAGAACACAGGCAGCAACCTCTTTGACCTTAGGCATAGCAATTTCTTACTAGACACATTGCTGGGTTCAAGGGAAACAAAAGCAAATATGAACTATTAGGACTTCATCAAGATAAAAATCTCCTGCAGCCTTGGAATGGGAGAAGATATTTGCAAATGACCTATATGATAAAGGGTTAGTATCCAAAATCTATAGAAAATTTTTAGCAAACTCAACACCCAAAATAAAAATTATTCAGTTAAGAAATGGGCAGAAGGTGTGAATAGACACTTTTCCAAAAAAAGACACACAAATGGCTAACAGACATGTGAAAAGATGTTCATCATTACTCATCATCAGGGAAATACAAATCAAAACCCTGATGAGATACCATCCACACCTCTCTGAATGGCTACAATTAACAACACAGGAGACAGCAGTTGTTGGTGAGGATACAGAGTGTGGAGGCCAAGAAAAATTAAGGCCATCCCACCTCAGGTTTAGCCTTAGCATAAGTACAGCCATCTTAGCTCCAGCAGCCATCTCAGACCCCTGTGCCCAAGGGCTGAACTTTCCCCTACTTTACTTTAGTTCTAAGGACTCCCACCCTGGTTTAGTAACAAGAACCCCCACCCCGCTTTGGTTCCAGAGACCCCCCACCCTGCTTTAGTAACAGGAAGCCCCACCCTGCTTTAGTAACAGGAACCCATAAATACTCCTGCCTTAACTAAGCTCTGGGTCCAACTCCCTACTCTGCTGTGTCAGGTATACTTGGGCCCAAGCTTAAGCTTGTCGAATAAATCCTCGTGTGATTGCATCAGTGTTGGCTCCTTGGTGGTCTCTCGGATGCAAAAACTTGGGTACAACACAGAGAAAGGGAAACACCCTTGTATTGTTAGTGGGGATGCAAATTGGTACAACCACTCTGGATAACAGTATGATGTTTCCTTAAAAAGCTAAAAACAGAGCTATCCTACCATCCAGCAATTGCACTACTAGGTATTTACCCAGAGGGTACAAAAACACAAATTTGAAGGATACATGTACTCCAGTGTTTATAGCAGCATTATCAATAATCAAACTATGGAAAGAGCCCAAATGCCCATACTGATGAATAGATAATGAAGATGTGGTACATGTATAAACAGTGGAATAATACTCAGCCATCAAAAAAAAAAAGAAATCTGACCATTTGCAATAACATGGATTGAACTGGAGGGTATTATGTTAAGCAAAATAAACCAATCATAGAAAGGTAGTTATCATATATTACTCACATGTGGAATTTCAGAGGATCATGGGGGAAGGGAAGGAAAAATAAAACAAGATGAAATCAGAGGGGGAGGCAATAAGACCCGTAGTCATAGGTAATAAACTGAGGGTTGTTAGAGGGGAGGGGGCTGAGGAGATGGGGTAACTAGGTAATGGACATTAAGGAGGGCACAGGATGTAATGAGCACTGGGTGTTATATAAGATTGATGAATCACTGAACTCTCTGAAACTAATAACACACTGTATGTTAATTGAATTTAAGTTTCAAAAAATAAATTAAAAAAAGGAGGTGTGGTAAACACATGCAGTACACATACAGTGGGATACTACTCAGCCATAAAAAGAATGCAATCTTGCCATTTGCAATGACATGTATGGAGCTAGAATGTATTATGCTAAGTAAAATATGTCAACCAGAGAAAAGACAAACACAATTTGATTTCACTCATTTGGGGAATTTAAACAAAATGGATATACATATAAGGGGGGGGAGAGAGAGAGAAACTTAGTGTTAGAGAACAAATTGAGGGTTGATGGAGGGAGATGGTTGGAGGATGGCCTAGATGCATAATGGGTATTAAGGAGGGCACTTATTATGATGAGCACTGGGTGTTTTACGTAAATGATGAACCACTGAACAATATTCCTGAAACCAATATTGAGCTACATATGACAACTACAATTTAAATTAAAAAAAAAAAAAGACTAGGATATTTTTTACTTAGAACTGGGGGTGTCAAATATATATATATATTTTTTTGCTGATGTTTGCTCCACCTCAAATTTTTTGTATTGGCTTATGATGCTTTTGCTTTGCTTTTTAGCTAATCTCATTTGCATTCCATATTCCTGAAATTCCTTAATTTTCTGGCTCAATAATGGCACTATTTCCTATTATGGAGACATATTTTGTTAATGGAAAGGAAGTTCAGTATGTCGTTGTTTACTGTGCAAGACAACTCTCTAAGGACATTTAAAAAAATATATTCTTTCTTTTAGACTTCTTGTCTAAAGACCAGGGAAATGCTGTGTCAAGTTGTTGAGTGACTGAGCTGTGATTTGGCCTCAAATTCTCTGTTTTCACCTCCAGATCTCTCATCCCTAACCAGACACAATTGTGCATTGTATTTTATCCCACTCAATTTCACTGAATTCAAAACATTTCTGAATGCCTATAATATGACAATACTGTATAAGCACTAAAAATACAGAGATGGCTAAGACAAAAAGATCCTGTCTTAAATCTATTCACACTCTTGGCAGCACCTGAGTGGCTCAGTTGGTTAATCCTCTGCCTTCAGCTGAGGCCATGATCCCTGGGTCCTGGGATGGAGTCCCACATCGGGCTCCCTGCTCCGTGGGGAGCCTGCTTCTCTCTCTCCCTCTGCTGCTCCTCACTGCTTGCACTCTCTCTGTGTCAAATAAATAAATAAAATCTTTTTAAAAAATTTCTTCGCACTTTTGTATGTGGAATATAATAAAGAAGGAAAATAAGGGAAAGCAAAGACTAAGACGACTTACTGAACAATTTTGCCTAAGATTATTCTGGTATAGGCTAACTGAGAAACAAATGTAAATTGAAAGGACTTTCACTTATGAATGCCCATTATATGTTAGAGAAAATAACATGCCTTTTTTTTAAAAAAAAGTCTTGATATAATTTATAAAATATTGAGGATTTGAAGTAACACATCAATGATAGAAATAAACTTACTCATATATACATTTTAAGGATTAAGTTTTTAAACCTACCTTCTACTTGTCAGAGTTATTTTCCCAAAAAAATAGGCAAATAGAAAAACAAGTAGCGTTATTCTTAAATAAAATGAATAAAAATATATTTAGGAAAACCAATGCTGTTGCTTAACTGTCTAATTTACACTTGACTTCTATCAGTTTAAGTAATATTTTCAAAGCTTCATGAAATAGGATATCTTAGAGAGCACTTATCTGCCTGTCTTTAGTTTTAGACAAAATGAAATTGAAGGAAGACTTATCTAGGGGCACACATAAATATAAAAGGCACAGGCAAGCCTAGTGCATAAAGTGTTTCTCCTAATCCCTTCTTAATGGAGCAGGAGCATGGGGGTTCTTAGAGTAACTTCATTCCCCCTTTTGTGCTTGAGGGAAACTTTTCCTTTGGTGTTATGGGAACACAGCATCTTGGTCTACGATTATGATTCCTCTAAAAAGCAACAGGATAAGAAGGGCTAGACAATAATGAAACAAAAGGAAACTGTAGAGATTTTTCTTACATGTAATCAAATTTATTTCATTAATGGCCCAAACTACAAGATATCTAATAAAATCAGTGGGATTTTTTTGGTTGTTGACATCTATCATATTGAAACGAATACTGTTGATGGTTTCTCCATTAGAATTTAAGGAGGAAATAGACTCATGGAACACAGTGTGGTCTTATTTTTTGCTCACTAGTTTCAAAGAAAGGAGATGGCTGAGAAAAGTGAGACATGATTACTGACTGACAGAAATTAGTAATTCTTTTCATGGATTTCAGTGCTGATTAAGGGAAAGAACAATATTAAGAAATTCATTTACATTCCCTATAGGAATTGAGAAACTAAGAAAGGGAAAAATATATGTGTGTCTTTTGTAATGTATGTACCCTTAGCTACTGCAGATTCCAATTAGATGTCAGTAGAACATCAGTAGTAGGCAAACACTACAGACATAATAGCTGTAGGCAAAGTCTACCAACTGATACTAAGAGTAGCCCATGGAAAATTGAGAACAAGGTATTAATCATAGTTTCAAAATATGTCTCATAAGATATTAACAAGTGGAAAGAGAGTAACCCAGCAAACATCATTTTAATCAAGTGATCAAAATTAACATCACCAGTAAAAAGACTTATTATTTTTGATTCTTTGGTATTTATGCCAAAAGCTCATAACCTCCATCCAATCATGAGAAGACATCAATCCCAAACTGAAGGACAGAAATCCAAATCGAAGGGCCTTTTACAAAACATCAGTAGTACTATTCATAAGTGTCAAGATTATAAAATGTAAGTAAGACTAAAAATTGTTCCAGACTGGAAGAGAATACGGGGAAAAAAACAACAAAAATGACATGTAAGCTCCTGCACTGGATCCTAAGATGTTAAGAGGATATTAGTGAAAAACTGGTGAAATCTGAATGTGATATGTAGTTTGATGAATAGTACTGTATCAATGTTAATTTCCTGGTACTGATCATTTTACTACGATACACCAGATGTTAAAATGAGTGGAAGCTGGTTAGAGATAGGAACCTCTGTGCTATTTCTGCAACTTTTAAGTCTAACATTATTTCACAAATAGAAGTTTAAAAATCATTTTAGCATGAGAATACACATTTTGAGGTAATACACTTATTCCACCCAACTTTTAAGTTTTGTTAATATAAAACAAACTAGATTTGGAGAAGAAAACGAAACCTCTATGGAGAATGCATGAGGGAAATGGGGGAAAATGTGAAGGCTTTTGCATTCAGGGACACACCTACTAGTTATTCTTTATCAGAAATGAAAGCTTGTGTCCTGGAAGAATTACATGGGACTCCAAAGCATGAAGGTGACATGGGGTAGAACATGGAGAAAGCAAAACAGAAAGATGACAGGTTTCATAGGTAGACCAATTCCTTTTCAAATCTCAAATCTTTTTTTTTTCCAAATCTCAAATCTTCTACAAATCTCCAGTCTTCTACCTGTATACTGTGTGACCAGTTTAACCCTAATTTTCTACCACTACCACCATCACTACTTTTCCTGTTCCTTGTCTTCTTCCTTCTCCCCTCCTCCCCCCTTCTTCCCCGCCTTCTCCTTTTCTAAGTAGAGATAACAGAATTTATCTTAGAGTTTTCCCAGATATTACTGAAATAATGTAAATATTGTTTACATAAGAGCTCCTAACCCCGTTCCAGTTAAAGCCATACATTTCTTATTAAACTAACATAGAATCATTACATAAAGTTTAAAAGAAAAAAAAACACATACCTTTTCATTTACCAACAGGTATGTGTAGTCTCTAAGTCTTATGGGTATATTTTTAAATGGTTGTGATTTTAGTGTATCATTTTTGTCTTGAATTTTCCCCACTTACTGCTTGTAAATGTTATCATGTTGCTACAATATTTTAAAAATAATTATCTCCCTACAACTGAATGTTTAAGTTGATTCCATTTTCTTAACTATTGTAACCCATCCATGTTGAATTTAATATTGTTCTTTACATGGATTATTCCTTTTATAAAGGACTGCGCATTAACAGTGTAGTTTTTGTGAATTTAGTAGCTAAAAGTTAGCCCTCTTTATAAACTTTTATTATTTTTACCTACTTTGTAAATAATTAAAGGCATGAATCTTAAATCACTGAAATTTTTTAACATTATTGTCAGAAGTATTTAGGACCACAACCCAACCCTGGTGAAGAAAAATGTACAACCACCACTGTTTAGATAGAAACAGCATGACAAGTGCTACACAGATGCTAGTTCTTGTTATTATTAATATTGGCATGTGCTATAGGTAAAAAATAACTGTCAATAATTCTTACTATCATTCTATTAGGCCTCTTGTGTCACTGGCAGAAGTGGAAAAATATACAGAAGAGAAGAGGTCTTCTAAATTATATGGGGAAGCCCATCATAGTATATCTCATTTCCCAGTGTTACTGCACTGCAAACGTTTGCTTAGTTCTTTCAATTTTGAGCAGTGACTTGTGTGGCATTTTTCTTGGTCCCTAGGTTCTGTATATTTCTGGCTTGTAATTATATACATATATCTCCCACCATACTCTGAACTTTAATTTTTATGTTATGTTGATTTTGCTTACAATTGTGATCTCTGATTCATTGTGATCTACCCAGTGCCTTTCTTTTGTCGTCTGATCTCATGTCTTGTTTCCTTGTCAGCTGTTAGGCTGCCTCCCTTGATCCAATATGAAAAATTTAAAGACTATGGACATCATAAAAAGCTGACATTTTAATTTTTTTTGGAGTATAGCATATGTTTATCAGCTTATTAGTATAAAAGATAAAAGGTTAAGAAAATAGGGCATGTGCTACAAACTTTTACATCATCTGTTCCTGAGCTGGGAATGAAAAGTGAAGCACAAATTCCCAGTTAGAATTCACTTTACTAGTTTTGACAGTATTAGAAGCAAATTAATTCACAGAGTTATTATTATGTTAAAATACACAAAACATTGAATTTGTCATTTAACATAATATAAGTGTACAGGGCACTGAAATACACTTCACATTATCTTGCAAATTTTGCCATCATCTCCAGGGCAGTTCATTTTCCAAAATTGAAACCCTGTGTCCATTAAACAATAACTCCCTTTTATCCCCACCCCCAGCCCCTGGCAACCATCATTCAATTTCTGTGAATTTTGCTACTCTAGGTACTGAGAATAATAGAGCATTTTGTCCCTTTGTGACTGGATTATTTCACTTAGCATAAGGTTATCAAGGTTTATCCATGTTGTAGCATGTTTTTATTATTATTTATTTTTAAAGATTTTATTTATTTATTTGACAGAAAGAGAGATCATAAGTAGGCAGAGAGGCAGGCAGAAAGAGAAGGGGGGAAGCAAGCTCCCTGCTCAGCAGAGAGCCCGATGTGGGACTTGATCCCCAGACCCCAAGACCATGACCTGAGCCGAAGGCAGCGGCTTAACCCACTGAGCCACCCAGGCGCCCTGTAGCATGTTTTTAATTTCATTCCTTTTCAAGGCTGAATAATATTCCATCATATGTATATACTGCATTTTGTTTATTCATTCACCCATAAATGGACACCTGAGTTATTTCCACCTTTTAGCTATCAGGAATAATGCTGCTCTGAGCACATGTGTGTACATGTCTAAATCTCTGCTTTCAAACTTGTCAGATATACAATCTTGCCAATACCCAAGATTTGTCATTTTCTGTTTGTTTCCTGCCAATACTCAACACTTACTATTTTCTCTTTGTTCTAACAGTTTTAAAAAATACTAGCCATCCTAATGGGTTTGAGTTAGCATCTCATTGTGGTAATGATTTGCATTTCCCTAATTATCTCTGATAGGTATCTTTTTGTGTGGTTACTATTCATTTGTAGATCTTTAGAGAAATGTCTGTATATTCAAGTCCTTTGCCCACTCTTAGTTATTTTTTCATGTCCACTCGTTTTAATAATGGGATTTTAAATTTTGTTTTAAGATTTATTTTTTAGAGGGAGAGAGAGAGAGAGAGAGCACAGTGGGGAGGGGCAGAGGGAGAGAGAGTCTTAAGCAGACTCCATGCTGAGTGCAGAGCTCACATGGGGCTTAATTTCATGACCCTGAGATCAAGGCCTGAGCAGAAACCACAAGTCAGAAGCTTAACCTAGTGAGCCACCCAGGCGTCCCAATAATGGAAGCTTTAAACTTTGAATCAAAAGGTGAGGTAAGGAGAGATGTGATAAAGAACTTTGGCTTCAATCCAATATATTGGGCTGTATCTAGGTATTTCACATGTCTTGATGGGGAGGATAACACAAGCCAGCAGTTATTCCATATACAGTACTATATCGCAGTTGAAATAATGGGTTACAGATGTAAGGCCCTATTTAGCCAGAGCGGCTCCACCTCGGTTGAGCAGCCATTTTGTTGTTTGTGCAGTAAAACTTAAACTGACCCTGCCCCACCCCAGGACTTACTTAAAAGCAAGTCTGGGAGACCAGTAAAATATGGTTGACCAGTCCCTGATAACAGAGCCCAAATACAAGGGCAGGTCAGGTGAGGTGGAGATAACAGCCCGAATACAGGATGAGTCGGGCCAGGTGGAGACATCCAATCAGTGGGGATGCATACTGTCTCCCTAGCTACCAAGGAGTGTGGGCCCCACCTTTTGGGCATCTTTTGGGCACCAATTCTGACCAAGGTCATAGGCTAGTTCAAATAGCTACTGTGGGGTGAATTGTAATTCAGTTGGCCACCCGGGTGTGACCTAGCATGACTGTGCAGCTTTCTCTGTGTGTTACAATCTCATTGGCCATCTGTGTGTGGCCAGGCCCAACCACATGGCCTTTGCTCTATAAAAGTTAGTCTGTAAGGCAGGGAGGGGTCACCCTCTCTGTAAGAGGCAGCCCCAAATGGTCAGTTTGATTCTCCTTGCTTGGCTCGAAATAAAGCTTTGCTTGACCTTTGCTTTGTATCAGTCTCTTTCCTTTGACCATGGACCTAACAAGAGACTCCACAGGTTATGGGGAAATGATAATTTCTGGAAACCCCCAAGCCCCAATCAAGTAGACAGATGGTTTTTCCTCAAGGGATATAAAAGTAACTACTTTCTTTAAATAAGCCATCTGTCTAAAAAATCATTTTTACCAATTAATAAATAAGATATTTAAAGGGTTGAGAAATTTAACTCAAAAACAGAAAGAAAAGAACTATGATTTGCCCAATCATAACACGACACCCTTCTGAGACATCTTTGTTGAATGTAACATAGGATATACTTCAATTGCCCTTCCTGAAATATTCCATGCAGTTAGCTGAACTGGTAAAAAGCAAATCAATAGATCAAACTAGTCTGTGATGACAAATATGACTTGTTGACAGCACTGTATATTGTCATTGGTCACCAAGATCAAATCAGGCAGAACAAGCAAGTCACATGCTCTTATGATAAAGGTTCAACTCAGGGTGTTAAACTGGTGGTAATTGTGTCATAACTGTGTGTTAACTCTTCTACTATTGGTTAAATGCCCACCTGGTACTTGCTAGCCCTCTTCTTCACTCTGCATGCTCCATCTTTTTAGAAAAAGAACTTCCCTACTCAGGTTGCACACTAACAAGCTCATGTTCATGCTGGTGTCAACCACAAATGACCTCCACTTTGCCTAAGCGGCAAACCCTTCTCATTCTTCAGATTTTAACTCAAGCATCTTCCTTGTGAAGAATTATGTCATCATCCAAGGCAGCTGATAATGTCATCTTAGCCTCCTCACTCTGTAATGTAAGCAGCATTTTCCCACGTTGATCTTAAAAATGGTGACTCCCATAGTAGAGTGTGATTATGTGGGGAAATCAACTATATCCTGCACAGCTATGTAGCCCTAGTTTCTGCAAGTAAAACTTGATTTAAAAAAAAAAAAGTTTGTTAATGAGTCAAACAGGTTGGAAATACTGTTGACAAAGTGAGAGTTTTCTTTAAAAAATCCTATGAATGATTGTCATATTAAGGCTTCAATCCCTTTTTGCTTAAAATGAAAAGCTATAAATAAAATTCTTTATTTTCAGTTTTTCTTAAAGATTTTATTTACTTATTTGAAAGAGAGAGAATGAGAGAGAGCATGAAAGGGAGGAAGGTCAGAGGGAGAAGGAGACTCCCCACTGATCAGGGAGCCCCATGTGGGACTCAATCCTATAATTCCAGGATCATGACCTGAGCCGAAGGCAGTCTCTTAACTGACAGAGCCACCCAGATGCCCCTGTTTTCAGTTTCTAAGCACATAGCAAAAATAAATTCCAATTAAAAAAAAATAATTGTCAGGATACTAGGGTGCTGAGATTGCAAATCTTATTCTTTGGGTTGGGGTTGTTAATTAAAAAGGATTTGCTGGAATCTGTAATCCAACTTTGAATGTGGAAATTTGCAGAAATCAGAAATCCCCATGAGTTTGTGTCGCATAGTGGAAAACAATGCTTTCTGGTGATTAAAGGGGCTAATTTGTGAGCTAGTTTCATTAACTAGTCTTACTCACAGGAAATGGAAAAACCTAATGCTCATTTCCCCTGGCCTATTTGCAGTGCCAGCTACAGGCTGATTTTTCTCTCTACCCCACTCAGATTTCACAGAACCAGACACACAGGGTAGAATGGCAGGGTTTAAGCAAAGCTTGAACATCACTATGAAGGTAACAGTGTTAAACTGTGAAAATAAAGGAAACCTCATTTTAAAAGGATTTGGAAAGGCCTGAAGGGGGCACAGACAACTCAGGCACAGACAACTCGGCAACTAGCCGAAAGAAGGAAGATAAGAATTCTCTGACCACAGAGATGGTTTCAGGTAGGAGTTTCATCTCCTGCTTTTAAGAAGAGAAACCCCTTCCTGACCAGGAACAACGCACAAGTCACTGTCTGCAGCCAATGAGAACCCGCCACAACCTCAAACTCCTGTTCCTCCCCAGTGAGCTTTTGGGTAAAATAAACCTCCTCAATTTCCTCCAAGAGGTAATAAAAGCTGATTTCCCCTTCATATCTTCAGATCTGCCTATGGTTGGCCACCGTTTGCTTATCCTGAGTTACAATTCCTTTGCTGTCCCTGGATAAACTCATTTTGCTGGTGGAATTACTGGGTCTTTCATTTTTAAGGTTGACAACAGCAAAACTCACGCACCTTTCCTTCCAAAACAAAGAAACCAGTTTTTGATGAGCTTATTGGTCTCTCATCCTCTCTCTCTCTGTAGAACTACTGCACTTTGACACCCCTCCTTTGCCAAAACAATGTAGAGTGGCTTTTTTTTTTTTTTTTTGTATATTACCTCAAACATTTGCCCAGTCTCTTTGTATCGGCTCACCGCATTTTTTTTCTTCAGTAAATTTCTGATTAGTGAGCCTTTTACTCATGGCAGCCCTTAATGATGTCGCTTCAGGGAATGAGCTCGGAATGAATTTTATGTCTGCTTGCTTTATCTAAGTAGTAAAGACCTTTTGCATCCTTTTCCTTTCCCAGTTCCCTTAGTGCTGCATTCTAGCCCATCTGATGGATTGTTTCCTGTCTGCAATCACTAACCACTGTCATTCAGTCTGGGTTCTCATGCGTTTAACTCGAGCTGTCTCATTGTCCTGTCCTCTTAATTTAAATGCTTGTCTCCTTGCCTCTCAGTCTAATAGCTCATTCCTTCTCCTCCCCTATTACCCAGCATTGTTTCTCCATCATATCACTTGCAATTTCCAGGATGACATATTTTACTTCAGATCATAGCTCATTTAGTCTTTCGCCTGCTGGTATGCTAATAGCATCTCAAGCTAATCATTAATTTCCACCCTGTGGTTTCAGTAATTCGTTCCATGCTAAATCTTGCATAGAAAAATTGTTTTAGGTTTGGCACCTTAACTTAGTCTAAGGGAAATATGAACCAAAAGATGTCAAGTCACTGCCAGAGGCCCCACTGGTCAATGGGAACAGTATTGCTCACTTAGTTAAAGACTTCTAAAGAGCTGGAAAAATTGAAGAAAAAAAAAAAAAAGAAAGAACCAACAACAAAAACAGAAGTGACTGCAAACCTGCTTCTTTATGTGTGTTTAATCCATGTCTTTTGAAATAAAAGGTAGTATTTTGTAAAATTATTATTTATATGACATTGCAAATAAATATATGTTTGGAGATAATAAAGCATCAAAAGGGAAGAAAAACTATAAAATATTAGTGCTTAAAGGATCTTCAGAAATAAACTTCAAGATTCACTTTTACATAGGCAAAATCTGAGGCCCATGGAGTTTCAAAGATTTGCCAGGAGTCACACATTCTATCAACCAAGGATTTTTGGGTGATGGGTGGGGAACTGGCCCTTGGCTAACTTCCTTTTGCAGTGCCTGAGGCAAGAGAACCAACAACTGGCTCTGAATCCACTTCCCTCTGCCCACTCCAGGCTCCTGTAGGACACAGCATAGTTTCTCTTAGTTGTGCATCTTCATACAGTGAAGCCTGTCCCATCACCTTCTACACAGCACATCTCCACCCACAAGAAGCTATTGCTACTATGGTTATGGTCTGCATTTGGGAGAACCACCAGGGAAATGCAGCGGACCTAAAAGCTGGCTCCAGGTGGGTAGGCCAGGGAGTCCTAGAGTATCAGGTCCTAAAAGAATGCTCTAGAAGGGTAAAAATATATAGGCTCTAGGCTGGCTAATTTGGAGACTTTCTCTCTCTCTCTCTCACACACACACAGACACACACATCCTATTTTTCTCTATTTTCTCCTAATTCCCTTTCCCCCCTACTTGTTTAGGTCTTTCTCTTTCATATTGTGGAATGCCTTCAATTCTGCCTTCCTCCTCCAACCCCCCCAAATATCTGATATTTTATGTTTCCTTTCATATTTAAGTTTGGGACACTAAAATACTGATAGAAGCTTTATGTTGGGATGATGGCAGGAAGCAGACTATCAACTAATGATTTTCCTTACAGAAAAATGATATGGGCAGATTGGGGACCCATACATTTCCATGGAGGACTTCAACATACCAGTATCTAGAGGTCTGTTTTATTGGGTTATTCAGTTATTCAGTTATTTATTGGGTTATTCTTCATAGAAGGATTCACCTATCTCACACCTGGGGTATGTAAATCTGGCTACCAACATTCTTAATCATAGAGGGCTAAATTTCACTGAACGCTTCTTTTTTTTTTGCAATATAGCACTTTCTTTCATCCGCAGTGACCGGTGTCCCTGAGTCTGATGCTTCTCCAATTCAATTTTTCCAGTTCCCTGGTAAACAACCTGAGTTGAGGTAAGTTGTGAATGAGATGAATGGAAGGAGAAATAACCTGGGGGCATACCTGCCTCATATTGTGCTTTTCACCTATCTCCCTGATTTTAGTCCCACACATCATACTCGGTCCTCATTCCCACTCTTATATTCCACCCAATATCAGTGCCTCTGATTCCTAAGTCTACTCAGTGTCTGTATTATTAATTATCTTTCATTTGTATTACCCTCTGTAGGCATTTGAAATCAACTTTTTGAATCTGCTGATGCCTCATCCACATTCTATCATGAAGTTTGTTAACATCCTGTATCCACTGGCTTCCACTCCTCTTCTCTTTGTAATTGTAAATTTATAATTAAACATCCTTTATTTTTATTTTATTAAAGTTTCAGAAGGCCACAAAACACAAATATTGATTTAGCTGTTGGCCATCAGATACCTTCTAGGTAGGGTAAGGAGAAGTTGATTTATTATTTATGACCTATTATTACACGACTTGCAAAAATCACTGAAAAGACTAGATAAGCAGTTCTTGACTAATTCCCTGAACAAGACTGCTGAATTAAAACCACTAGGTAGATATGAGTTTGTGATGTTTGGGATGCCTGAGAATGAAGACACTACCATCACTATTTCTTACTCCAGGACCACACTGTGTTTGTTATGAACTGGGCCAACAAAGTATTGGCCCCATATCTCTCCATAGGCATGTAACTAGGTTCCTGACTTGATTTCTGGTGCAGTTCACAGAGAGAAACATAATATAGTCTTGCTTGCCAGAGGAGTCCTCTCTCTGTTTCCTGCTATTTTCTTTGCCTTCAAAATCAAATGCTGGTACTTTAGTTTGGCTGAATGTAGAAAATATGCACAATCTGAACTGCAACAGTCTAGGAAATGTGGGCTTTCCATATACTAATATACAAGAGAATTAGAACAAAATTGAGTGAGCTTATATAAAACATCTTCCGTATCTGCGTTTAACTGAGTTCTCTTTCTGTGCATTTCCTATGAATTCATATGTATATATGGCATTCAATTGTCTACATCATTGATAATTTCATTCATAGGTGTCGTCATTCACTATTTCCCCTCAAAAGGGCCTCAGGAGTTTTTTGTTAGATCAAGGATAACAAAGACAGCACTTAAGTATCAGTCTCAGTTCTTATGTTCAAGGCAAGTATCACTGATAAATCACAGTAATCTCTTTGGCTGCTATACACTGTGACCTCAGACTCCTTCCTAACATTACAATCTATGTGGTCACTACAAACTGACTGGAATCTGTATCAAGATGAAACCTATTGTGCTTTCTTTCATTAGGGAACTGCTGCATCACTAACATTTTTTGTCTTTTCAGTAAATATTTCCATATTGAGGAGTAGAAATGATGAGCAGTTATTAGTGACTTTAAGAATGCAGTTAGAGATTCAGGAACATCCCATACCTGAATGTTCTTTACTCTGTGAAAATCCAAAGACCATAGTTACAGTACTTGACTAGTAATGGACCATGCTCTGGAACTAACCCTATTTTCCATTTCTTAGTTTCCTAAGATAGAATTTGTTGGGAACTGATATTTAATCGCACCAGACTTGAAAGGACTATTGTTACTGAGCTTTCTTATGCTGCCTAATTGTAAATAAATACCTTCTAAATGGAAAAAGAGAGTAATAAAAAGAGACAGTCCCAGGATCTAGCAGTCAAGAGAACAATTAGGAAGAGTCAGGAAGAATAGAAAAGGGCAAAGAACAACTCTGATCCTGGGTAAGTTTAAATAAAGATGTGGCAAGGTAACATGAAGGAGATTATTTCAGAATAAGCAAAACTAGCACAGAAAAGAGTCTGCTGATTGCCACAGGGGTACACAAATAGAATGGGAATTTATTGTGAATGTGAAAATGACATCAAATAGCAAGAAAGAATACAAAGATCTAAAAGGAAAGAAGTTTGAGTCAAAATTCCTAATAGGAACTCAATTTCTATACATATCATATAGGAAAAAGAATTGAGGTGTGTGGATTCAAGAGGGCCTAGAAGAAAAATATGGAGAAAGTGACATTAAAGAGAATGAAAAGAGAACATCTGACATTAAAAGGAAATTATTCAATACTTTCTGAGGAGAAAGATTACTTTAAAATAGAATTATCTTCAACAATACATTTTAAATTGATTTTATGTGGTTCAATTTCTGAATCTTTCATAGAGGGTAAAAAAATATTGTTTGATTTGAATAACATCGTTTTTACAAACAATTTTCTTCATACTTGTAGTATCTTTTATTATTTTGCCTTATCATAGGACAAAAAAAAGAGGAATTTCTTAACAAAGGTAGACAGGACATTTGAACTTAAATAAAATGTCATTTATCACAGCCACATTGGAATCAGCACCCAAAACAGCAGTAGTATCCTTTGGATGAAATCTCTATGTTTACTTCCCACAGTGTTAATGACTTCAGCCTTACATGATATTTAAGACAACCTAGGTTTATGGTTCATTTGATTGGCAGTATTTTTATTATTTCCTTTAATACTTAATTTCAGGAGTATAGAATAGGTGGAAAGAAAAGCTGGATGACCTAAACTTGCTGTCTCAGAAATAAAAACTAAGGTAGTTTATGGAGAACTTTAAACTTGTAGTGTTTTTCATAAAATCACCCAATGACGACAATGTAGGAGGAAATGAGAGTAAGCATAAAACCAATAGGGTTAGCCAGGTTTAGAGCCTAGCAATATTGACATTGATTTTTTTTTTTTAACACAGACTGATTAAACTACTCCTCTTCCCTTACATACTAAATCTTTGAAATCCAAACGACCACTTTACTGACACACACACAAAAAAGTTGTAAAAATTTTAAACGAGGAAAAGTCATTCTCCCAGACACCACAGCATACTGATTTTGAAAATGCTTCATTATGAGAGAAGATGGCACCGAAGTTAGGTTTCCACTGACCCAATTAGAGACTTTGTGTTTCTTCTCATAAAGTCAGAGGTAACTATATACATAAGGAAGTACAGATATATGCACCTATTTTTTCCATTCCAACACTTCCTAGTGAATGTATTCATATTTCCATTTTTAACTCTTTATGGAACTTTCCAGAAACTATTAAAACAGGAGTGAAAAAAATTTATATATATATATATATATATATATATATGTATATATCCCTGATAAACATAGATGCAAAAGTCCTCAACAAAATACTGGCAAACTAAATTAAACAATAAGTTAAAAAGATCATATACCATGATCAGATCAGATTTATTTCATAGATGCAAGATGGTTCAACATCCCCAAATCAATGGGACACACCAAATTAACAAAATGAAGGAGAAAATCCAATATTCATCTCTATAGATGCAGAAGACATCTAGCAAAATACAAACTCCATTCATGATAAAAACTCTCAACCAAGGAGGTATAGAGGGAACATACCCAATATAATAAGGGGCACATATGACAAACCCAAAGGTAACATCATCCTCAGTGGTGAAAATCTGAAAACTTTTCTTCCAAGATCAAGAATAAAATGAGGATGCCCACTCTTCCCACTTTTATTCAACATAGTACAGGATATCCTAGCTGGAGCAACTAGTCAAGAAAAATATACAGAAGGCACCCAAATCATAAAGTAAAAAGTAAAATTGTCTCTATTTGCAAATAGGGTGGTATTACATATAGGAAACATTAAAGCCCCCAGCAAAAAACTATTAAATTATTTAATTAATTCAGCATAATTGCAGGATACAGAACATAAGAATCAGTTGCATTTCCGCATACTAATAATAAACCACTAGAGAAATGAATTAAGAAAAAGAAAATCTTTTACAATTGCACACATTTAACCAAGGAGGTGAAAAACATGTACACTGAAAATTACAAGACACTGGCAGATATTAAACATGACATGAATAAATGGAAAGATATTCCATGCTCATGGATTGAATGAAGTAATATTATTTAAATATCCATACAAATGAAAGTTATCTACATATTCAATGCAATCCCTATCATAATTCTAATGGCATTTTTCACTATCTAGAACAAGCTATTTTAGAGTTTGTATGGAGCCACAAAAGACCTTCAATAGCCAAAGTGTTTTTGAAAAAGAACAAAGCTGGAGATATAATACTTCCTTATTTCTAACTATATATCAAAGGTATAGTAATCACAATAATATGGCATTGGTAGGTATAAAAACAGACACTTAAATCAACAGAGAAGGCTAGATACACCCAAATAAACCCACATATATATGGTCAACTAGTATATGACAAAGGAACTATAAATATGTAATGGGGACAGGAAAGTTTCTTCAGTAAATGGTGCTGGGAAAATTGGACAGACACATTCAAAAGAATGAAACTGGATCACTGTCTTATACCAATAGCTAGAATGTAAGACTTGGAATCTTAAAACTCCAGGGAGAACATAGATGGTAAGCCCCTTGACGTGGATCATGGTAATAATTTTTTGTACTGACACCAAAATAATTTTTTTTTAAATTTTAGCCTATTTATTTTATTATATTCACATTTTACTAGTATACACAAGATTTCCAGAATAAGTTCTAATAGTGCCTCTTTTATTAGGTAGATCAAAATTATGGGGTTTTCTTGAGATTTTATTTATTTATATGAAAGAGAGAGCATAAGCAAGGCAGGGAGGGGAGAGCAGAGGGAGAAGCAGATTCCCTACTGAGTGCAGGAACATGGCATTGGCCTCAATTCCAGGACCCTGGGATCACGACCTGAGTCAAAGGCAGATGCTTAACCAACTGAGCCACCCAGGTACCCCCTCCTCTTTTTAAAAGATTTTATTTATTAGATTAGATTTATTAATTCTAAAATAAACACATCTGTCAAATTCTCTTCATGTCCACCATGACTCTCGGCTAAACTACCCTCATCTCCCTTCTAGACTAATGCAACACTCTAGTAAGTTGTCAGCCTGTTTGTAGACTTATACTGTAATTTATTCTTTACGCTATTATTAGGGCAATTTTTTTTTAAATAAGTAAATGAAATTAAATTATATCTTTGCTTCTGATTCTTCACTGATTCCTAACCATAATTAATATAAAATTCAGTGTCTATATAGGCTAAAACCCTAGCATTATCCATACTGTCAAACTTATTTGAAGCTACTCCCCAGGTCTTCAGATCATTAAAAATTGGACTAAAGTTGATTCTCAACACCAAAACCATATTCTTGTCTTCCAAGTTCAGCTATAACCTTCAAGAGGCAATCAAGAAGAAGTAGCAAAGGAGGATAGAGAAAAGAAAACTTGTTAGGAACCCAGAATTGCATAAACAACACAGCAGCAGAACATCATTTGAAACCTAATAAGGTGACCCAACCTAGCCACTATAGAGAATTTAGGTAGGCTTATTCTTCCACCAGACTGAACTGTAATGCTGATGAAAACTAATTAATGCATACGAACTTAGTATCACTTTCCACAACTGGCATGTGATCTAGAAAGCTTCCTTGTGGGTCTTTGTCGCTGTGGATCTGACACTCTCCTTTCTCACTGAGAGACAGCAGGATGGATGGCAGCAGTGTCAAGGGGTAATCCAGTACAACAAATATCCAGCACAGAAAGCCTCCTTGTCTCCATGGACTTGAGAGTCTTATCACTCACCCAGAGACACAGGGTATCCCAGCATAACTTGCCAAATAACAACACTTAACCCTCTAACAAGTGGCCTGGCCTGGGAAGCCTCTTGATCCCTGAGGATCTGAGACTACCTCCCACAATGAAAGTAACTAGATATCAATACCAGGATTTCTTCAAAAGAAGAAACAGTGCCCCCTGAAGTCTGGAATTTCCCAATATCCATTCAAAAATACCAAGTAGCTAGAAGGCACCCACAGAAATGATCCCAACAAAGGAATGACATTTCCTTAGAAGCACTCTAGTTCCTCTACTTCTAGGAGGTATCCTAGTTCCAAATCTTGGAAAGACTCAACTTTCCCATCTTGACTGAGGGTCTGCTCCTGCACCAAGATACCAGTTAACCTGGGGGCAATGGCAAAGGTATCCTACCCCAACAATAAGCCCAGCCCAAGAATCACAAAAAACTTGAGACACCAATTTCCCTCCTAGAGACACCATGTTGGAAGATTGCAATGCCACAAACCAGGAAATTCACAACCTGTATGAGAAAAAAAAAATGACTTGTTGCAACACTAAGTTGAGTCAGATATGGAAATTATGACACAGATTTTAAATCAGCCATCAGAAAATAAATGCTTAACCAAGTATTACAAATAATCTTGAAACAAATAGGAAAAAATTATCAGAAAAACTCATTTAAAAAGAAGTTATTTAAAAAAGAACCATATGGGAACTATAGAAATGAGAAGCCAATAAGGGAAACAATTCACTCAATAGGCCCTATATTATGGTGAAGATGACAGAAAATATAGTCAGTGAACTTGAGGACAGAATTCCCAGAGAAAATAGACTGAAAGAATATACACAGAAATATTAACTGAAAACTTCCCAAATTTGATGAAATACACAAACCTATAGATTCAAGAAACTAAGTGAATCTCCAACAGGATAAATACACACTGACACACTCTTGTTAAATTTCTGAAAAATTGAGACAAAGTGCATTTTTTTTCTTTTTTAAAAGATTTTATTTGACAGACAGAGATCACAGGCAGGCAGAGAGGCAAGCAGAGAGAGAGGGGAAGCAGGCTCCCTGCTGAGCAGAAAGGCCCAATGCAGGGCTCGATCCCAGGACCCTGAAATCATGACCTGAGCCTAAGGTAGAGGCTTAACCCACTGAGCCACCCAGGTGCCCTAAGACAAAGTGCATTTTTATATATATGCATATATATTTTTTAAAAAAATATTTATATATATATTTATATAAACATATATATATAAATTGAGACAAAGTGCATTTAAATATATATATGTATATATATATATATACACACAAACACAAATATATAGATAGATAGTTAAAACAATACATTACCAAAAGGGAATATAAATTCAAATGACAATCAGTTTTTCCTTCAAAATCATAGTGGTGGGGCATTTGGGTGGCTTGGTGGGTTAAGCATCCTACTCTTAGTTTCCACCTAGATCATGAGAGTCATGAGAGCAAGTACTGCATTTGGCTACATGCTCAGTGGGAAGTCTGCTTGAGATTCTCTTCCTCACCCTCTGCCCCCCTCCTCTGTGCTCTCTCTAAAATAAGTAAATCTTTAAAAATAAATAAATAAAATTATAGTGGCAAAAAAAGTGGCATATATTTCAAGTGTTGAGAAAAGAATCATCAACTGATTTCCATATGCAGCAAAACTATCTTTAATGAATGAAGGTAAAATACATTTTTACTCAAAAAAAAAACTAAAAGATTATGTCACTATCGGAGTTATTCACAAAGAATGGATATAAGTTCTTTGACCATATAGACTTGACAAAAGAGGGAATAATGGAGAATCAGGAAGGAAGATGGAAAAATGGAAAATGCTGACATTTAGGTATATACAATAATTTTTCTCCTTGTAAAGTTCATAAATCATATTTCATTACTGAAATGAAAATTGTAACACTATCACTATCTTATCTTCAAGAAAATGTAGTTAAAATGTGAAAGTTAAAGAGATTGAAATGGAAATGAGGTTTTCTCACCTTTCTTAAGTGGTGATTGTTACTATCATAGGCTGTGTGAGGTCATAGTAATACCTAGAGCAATCACTATGTAAGATATATACAGAGAGATATACTGCGAAGTGCTAAATAAACGAAGATGAAATCCTAAAAATCTTCAAGTAACCAATAAAAGAAAAGGAAAAAAAAAAGGTAGATAAAAGAAAGGAAAGATAGAAAACAAATGCTAAATGGTGAACTTTGGCTCTAACATATTAATTTTACCTTACATATAAATGATCTATTTACACTAATTAAAGGCACAAAATTTTATCATGGATAAAAATAAAATATGGTCCATTATATGCTATTTATGCAAACTCAGTTCATTTTCAACAGAATATTACCAAATTGATTTCAACAATGTAAAGAATTATATACCATGGAAAAGCAACATTTATTCCAGGTATGAAAGCCTACTTCAACATTTTTAAATTAACCAGCTTAAGACGTGATGGTAACAGCTGGAACTATAATGTGATACTATCAACTGATGCAAAAATCACATTTGAGAAAATCCAATACTCATGCACAATAAAACATCTTAGCAAATTAGAAGTAAATGATCTCAACATAAAAAAAAAATCTCCAAATATCTATTGCTAGCATCATACTGAATGTGTAAGACTGAATGCTTTCTACTTAACATTAGGAACAAGGCAAGGATCTCTGTTCTCATCACTTCTGGCACCTTATTGAGAATTCTAGACACTGAAATAAGGGAGAAGAAATAAATAAAAGGTAAAAGACAAAAGAAAACTTCCCTGTTCTCATGTGACATGAGTAAACAATTTCAAGGACTCTACCAACATAATTCATAAAATGAAAGAATTCAACGAGATTGCATGATAGAAGATCCAACAAAAGTTACATTTCCAACTACTGAAAATGAACATGCACATAATGAATTTAAAAACACAAAGGACATTTTAAAAGACTCCAAAGAAAGAAAAATATTACACACTTAAGAGAACTAAATAAATGTACAGTTCACTTTTGTGGGTTGAAATAACCAGCATGGTGGAAATGTAAACTTTTCCCCAATTAAGTTGTAGATTTTTTTTTTTTTATTTCTTTTCAGCGTAACAGTATTCATTGTTTTTGCACCACACCCAGTGCTCCATACAATATGTGCCCTCCTTAACACCCACCACCTGGCTACCCTAACTTCCCACACCCTGACCCTTCAAAACCCTCAGGTTGTTTTTCAGAGTCCATAGTCTCTCATGGTTCATCTCCCCTTCCAATTTCCCTCAACTCCCCTCTCCTCTCCATCTCCCCATGTCCTCCATGTTATTTGTTATGCTCCACAAATAAGTGAAACCATATGATAACTGACTCTCTCTGCTTGACTTATTTCACTCAACATAATCTCTTCCAGTCCCGTCCATGTTGCTACAAAAGTTGGGTATTCATCCTTTCTGATGAAGGCATAATACTCCATAGTGTATATGGACCACATCTTCCTTATCCATTCGTCCGTTGAAGGGCATCTTGGTTCTTTCCAGTTTGACGACCGTGGCCATTGCTGCTATAAACATTGGGGTACAGATGGCCCTTCTTTTCACCACAGCTGTATCTTTGGGGTAAATACCCAGTAGTGCAATTGCAGGGTCATAGGGAAGCTCTATTTTTAATTTCTTGAGGAATCTCCACACTGTTCTCCAAAGTGGCTGCACCAATTTGAATTCCCACCAACAGTGTAAGAGGGTTCCCCTTTCTCCACATCCTCTCCAACACAAGTTGTTTCCTGTCTTACTAATTTTGGCCATTCTAACTGGTGTAAGATGGTATCTCAATGTGGTTTTAATTTGAATCTCCCTGATGGCTAGTGATAATGAACATTTTTTGATGTGTCTGGTAGCCATTTGTATGTCTTCATTGGAGAAGTGTTTTTTGATATGATTATCTGTTTTTTGTGTGTTGAGTTTGAGAAGTTCTTTATAGATCCTGGATATCAACCTTTGGTCTGTACTGTCATTTGCAAATATCTTCTCCCATTCCATGGGTTGCCTCTTTGTTTTGTTGACTGTCTCCTTTGCTGTGCAGAAGCTTTTGTTCTTGATGAAGTCCCAAAAGTTCATTTTTGCTTTTGTTTCCTTTGCCTTTGGAGACATATCTTGAAAGAAGTTGCTGTGGCTGATATCAAAGAGGTTACTGCCAATGGATTCCTGTTTCATGTTGAGGTCTTTTATCCATTTTGAGTTTATCTTTGTGTATGGTGTAAGAGAATGGTCAAGTTTCATTCTTCTACATATAGCTGTCCAATTTTCCCAAGTTGTAGGTTTAATACAATATCCAAATCCCACAAGTTGGGGGCAGTGTTTTTTGTTTTGTTTTGTTTGGACATAAGCATCCTATTTCAAAACCTACATGGAAAGGTACAGTTGTAGCATAGCTAAAACAACCTGGGAAGAGAATAAAATAGGGAGTATCACTCTACCAGATATTAAGTCTTACTGGGTAGCTATAGCTATTAACACTGTGGCACTGGGGGCGCCTGGGTGGCTCAGTGGGTTAAAGCCTCTGCCTTCAGCTCAGGTCCTGATCCCGGGGTCCTGGGATAGAGCCTCACATCAGGCTCTCTGCTCAGCGGGGAGCCTGTTTCCTCCTCTCTCTCTGCCTGCCTCTCTGCTTATTTGTGATCTCTGTCAAATAAATAAATAAAATATTAAAAAAAAAAACAACACTGTGGCACTGGCAGATTACAGAGAGTGATAATAGAACAAAGTAGCAAACTCAAAACTGACCAGCACAAATAGCCCCAACTCATTTCTGACAAGGGTTTAAAAGTAATTCAATGCAGAAAATGGAATTTTTCAAAACATGGTTCTGGACAAATTGGACATCCATAGACAAAATAATTCTAATTCTAATTCTAATTCTAATTCTAATCTTACACCTAATGTGAAAATAAACACAAAATAAATCACAGACCAAATGTAAAAACAGTAAAATTTTGTAAAAAAAAAACAAGAAATATATCCAGGTCAATGGTTTGGCAAATAGTTCTTACACTTGACACCTAAATCATGTTCCTAAAAGTGTATTAATTGGACCTCAAGCTGAAAAACTTTTGCTCCATAAAAGACCCCATAAAGATCAAAAGTCAAGATACAGACTAGAGAATACTATTTACCAACTACATATCCTACAAAGGAAGAGTATCTGGAATATGGAAAGAATTCTGAAATTCAAAAGTAAAGTTAAAAAAAAAAAAGAAAAATTACAGGGCACCTGGGTGGCTCAGTGGGTTAAAGCCTCTGCCTTTGGCTCAGGTCATGATCCCAGGGTCCTGGGATCGAGCCCCGCATCGGGCTCTCTGCTCAGCGGTGAGCCTGCTTCCTCCTCTCTCTCTCTGCCTGTCTCTCTGCCTACTTGTGATCTCTGTCAAATAAATAAAATATTAAAAAAAAAAAAAAAGAAAAATTCCATTACGAAATGGACAAAAGATATAATAAACTATATATATCCTTAGAAGGTAAGGCCTGTAAGGGACAACTGTGGAGTATCCACCAGACTGTGAGTAACCTTTGTGATCTGAATAAACCCACAGTACAAACATTTGTATCATTCAAGAAAACACACATAGACATACATGTGAATTCACTGTCCTTCACCCTGCATTTTTAAATCTCTCAATGTTCTTGTCATCTTCTATGTAAGTGAATAGACAAACTGGAGTTTCACCTCTCTCTTATACTTTATATGTTCAAATCCTCTTTTGGAAGCTGGGGAGAAATTAGACTCACAATTTCTTTCTTTGTTACAGAATTCTTTAAGAATTCCTTCATTTTTCTGTTTGTTACAATGTTACTTTAAAAAATTCATCCCATTTTCACTTTCCTTTGGTTTTAAAACCTTAGCTAGATAACTTTTTAATTTTCAACAAATGCTTTGATTCTTTCAAAATTAATTAAAACTGATGTTATAATCACTCATTTCCCAGAAAACTAAAGAAATTAGAAATGTGAAGGTAGCTTTCCAAAAACCGTGTTTAAGTTTAAGAATTCTTAAACTTATGAATTATGAGAAAGGAATAAAAACTAATGGACTATTATTTTATGTATACACTTTGAGACAGAAAACATACTGAGAACAGTGAATTAAAATAAAGGCCAAGCTAGTCCTTGTGGTGATATGCATGTTTTCCATATTTTTAAGCTAATTTTGTAGATTAACAAAATCTTCAAGAAAAATCTGAACCTGTGAAACCAAAGTAGTGAACTTATACTCAACTTCACTTTTTAAATAACTATTTTAAGTTGTAGGTTTTCGTTTTTTGTTTGTTTGTTTAAATCTCAAAATACTAAATAGAGACTTGGATTCGTGGCAGCCACAATATTAGTTGAGCATTAGATTACAGTCTTGTTTGCTAAATTTTTACCTAGCATTTTTCTCCCATTTGACCTATTTAACTATCTGTGTGTGAAAAATCATTTCATAAAATATTTTACGAGGTTTCATTTTTGTCCATTTAAATATGCAAATAAACCACTGATATTGGTATAAAGGGTACAGGTGGTACAATGTAAGAATTTTCCTTGCAAATTAGAATTCTGAAAGAAATTGCAAATGTTTCAACTATGTAATTTATTTCTTCTCTTGTGAAAAGTAGTAAGATCCTGACTTGACCTAATTTTTACCTAGAGCTCTATGGAAATGAATTTGTTTAACATATTTTATTTGGTTTCCTTCCTGTCTCTCTCTCCCTCAATATCATGTAACCTGAGTTCAATATTCGATCCTAAACAGACTGATTAAACTAAAGACATTTAAATGTAACATGAAATCTCCCCCTCACACAGGGGGAGGCAGGCAGGCAGAAAAGGTTCAAAAATGATAACTTTGGGCTATGTTAAAAAATTTGCAGTCAGTTCTCCTTTACTTACTCCAAAGTTTTATTTGTGGCTGATTTCATAGAATTGCTGGAGTATTTTATAGGAATGTTGGTAGGAGAAGAATGTCACCTCACCCTCAAATGCCTTCCTTTTGTGTTTGATAGAAGAACATTGCAAGTCGTTCTTTCCTACTGTATCTAGTACAGTGTGCATTTTCTATTCAACATTTATGTGCAAAGTTCTCACAGTTAAATTGTGAATATAAACTTCTTACTGAATTTTGAGCAGAGTGAGCAAATAATTATTTTTATGCTTTTCCTGAATTGCCACAAATAGCTGAGTTATTGTTTATTAGCAATAACAAATGAATTATATTCAGCTCTTTTTTCCTAACCATTCCAATAGAGATTATTTGTGACATCTGAAATCATGATTTCAAAATGTCACATTATGTTAACTAAAGGAATTTATATTATTTTTATTCTTCATGTAGATTTATTTCATCTTAGGATGAATATGAGTTTGGCAAATTTCAAAACTTTGTTAAGTGACTCTCACTTGCCTTGATTTTTGCCTTGATTGACTAAAGGCAACCAAGTGTTTTAAAAGCCAGAAAATTTCAACACAGCCTCAGGATTTTTACATGGAGAGTAATTTTGCATGCAGGTTATAGTTTTACTTAAGAGTAATTTCTTTTATCACATTAAAAAGGAAACATTAGTGAAACACCACATAAATCTCATTATTATACAATGGCAAAACAAAAAGATAGTTTCCTATTTTCAGTGAATTGAAATTATTGAATAACTTCTTTTGGCTTGTTTTATTTATTTATTTATTTATTTATTTATTTTTATTAAAGGACTTTGGAAATGGAATTTCATTTTGTACCTGAAATACTATGAATTTTAAAATTAGAAAATCCTGGGGTGCCTGGGTGGCTCAGTCAGAAAAGTGTCTGCCTTTAGTCCAGGTCATGAGCCCTGCATTGGGCTCCCTGCTCAGTGGGGAATCTGCTTCCCTCTGCCTCTCCCCATCCCCCTCCAGCTTGGGCTCCCTCTTTCAAACAAATAAAATCCTAAAAAAAAAAAAAAAATTAGAAAATCTTGAGATCCCATTTCTAATTGCTATTCAGTTCAGGGGATTAATCTTTCAAAGCCTCAGTTTACTCATCTATAAAATATGATTTTACTAGATTGTTTTGAATGTTACATTAGGCAATATATGTAACAGACAAGTTAGACACTGACTTGCTGATAATTAAATACACTTATTTAAGTCTGGGCATGTAGCTAGGATTTCTGAGCAATGGAATGTGGGTATGGTGAATGTATACCCTCCCAGGGTCAGCTTATTAAATACAATTTCCAGTCTAATTCTCTGCTATTTCTTCCCCTTTCTCCTGGTGTAGAGAACCTTGAAATCTATCAAGGTGAAAATGGCAAATATGCTATCAGATTTGGTCTCTAAGTGACTGTCTTATGCAGAGTCAAAATTGGGACTTCACTAGGAGAAAATGAACTTCATTTTTTTTAAGCCACAGAGGTTTCAAAGTTTCTGTTTTATTACCTAGCATTACCTTAGCTTACATAAAATCTGAATAAATGTTACTGGTTATTTTCCAATTGGAAAGAAAGAAAAAAATTTTCAATATATATTCAAAAGTATAGACAACACATTCACTATGAATGCCAAGTTATTCATTCTGTTTTGCAAAAAAAAAAAAAAAAAGAAAAAAAGAAAAATACTGTTAACACCACCAAAACATAATCAAGAATAAAAGATTTTTATTACACATTCCAAACCTCAGAGCCCAGGAGCATTACATTTATATGACATTTCCCCCTGATTACAGGATCAAAGTCTTGCTATTAACATTTTAACTTCAAAAGATCTTTTGGGTACCAAAGGCATCAGAGTGTAAAGAGCAATGAATATTTGGCTACTGAGCAGACACGTCAAAAAAAAGATGATGGAAACAGAATTTTCATTTAGCTGAGATTTTACATTTTAAATAACCTGTATTCTCAGAAATCTATTCATTTAGCTCTAAAAATTAAAGGCAATTATCAGAAATATTGTTAGGAAAATTACAATTACCTAAGTATCAAATTAGAACAAAGGAATTTGTATATTTTTGTATGAATTTTTATATTGTAGCAAAGTACACAGAACATAAAACTATCTTAACCATTTATAAGTATAAAGTTCAGTGGTATTAAGGACATTCATACTTTTGTTCAACTATCAGCACCATCCTTCTCTAGTATTCTTTTCGTTTACAAAACTGAAATTCTGTACTCAATGAACAATAAATCCCTATAACCTCCTCCTATCAGGCCCTAGAAAACATTCTAGATTTTTAAATCTCTCCTTTTCCCCCCTCTGCTCTAGACTCTGGTAACCACTATTTTGTTATCTGTTACTATGAGTTTGGCTCACGTTAAATATTTTTAATACTCCACATATTAGCATGATCATTCAAAGTTTGCCTTCTATGTCTGGTTTATTTTACTTAACATAATGCCCTCCATGTTTACCCCTGTTTTAACTAGGAGGATTTCCTTTCTTTTAAAGGTGAATATTATTCCACACACATACATATATATACATGTATATATGCACATATATCTACACAATATATAATTTAGATATATTGTTTATATATAGGTCATTTCCATATCTTTGCTATCCTGAGTAATGCTGCAATGAACATAAAAGTGCATATATCTAACTGAAATAGTGATATTTTACATATTTTTATATTTTATATATTTATATATTATATATTATATTTTACTTACTTTACAAAATGGGTATTTTAAGTGTCCATAGAACATATATCAAGATAGACCATACTTTGGATCATAAAATACTTCTTTTGGATATATATTCAAAAGTGAGATCACAGATTCATTCAGTAGTTTTATTTTTAATTATTTGAGGAAACTTCAGACTATTTTCCATAATGTTTATGCCAACTTTCCTTCCTAATAACAGTGCTAGAGGGTTCCATTTCCTTCAAATTCTGGCCAATGTTTAGTTCTTGTGTTTCTGAAAACAACCATCTTAACAGGTATGAGGAGATATACCTCATTGTGGTTTTGATTTGCCCTGCCCTGAGGATGGGTGATATTGAACATTTTTTCATATACCTTCTGACAATTCTTATATTTTCTCTGACAATATGGTTAAAAACAGTTCATTTGTATTCTATGGTGCTTCAGGACCCTAAAATGCCAAACTCCACTGGCTCTCTCAGCTAGATGATTTAGAAGCCAGTCTCTGAGGTGTTACTAGATATGTGGTCCAAAACCCTTGATCCTCAGGAAAAAGCTGGGAGTTAAGGATTTCCTTCTGATCACAAGGCACTGTGCAAGGGGTGAGCTTTATGGCCTAAGTGTTTCTCAGCTCTTCCTACCCATTTCAATGTGGGTATTTTCTCAGTTGCCCAATAGATATGTAGAATTTACTCAACTGATTTCTGGATTTCTTTGAGAGGGTAGTCATCTATGTGTAGTTGAATATTTGGTGTGCTCATGGGAGTAGGAAGAGTCTGTATCCTCTAGTTCTACCACTTCGCTGAGGTTTCTCTGTATAGATTTTTATATAAATATTTTCCTCTCAGGAATGAAAGTGATATAATACCAGCATGTATGTCATCATATGTTAGTGGCTCAGGATAAGTGGTGAGATTCTGTTAATTCAGACATTAACCTAGAATCTCATGGAAGGGAGAGATTCAGCTAGTTTGATCAAGAGAGTTGATCATGTCAGGGTATTTATGATCCTATCTTTAAATTACTTAATATTTATTTGCAATAGTGATCCTCCACCTTTCCTCATTATTTGACCTCAAGGAGAGCTTTTTTTTTTTTAAGATTTTATTTATTTATTTGACAGACAGAGATTACAAGTAGGCAAGAGAGGCAGGCAGGGAGAGAGAGAGGGAAGCAGGCTCTCCACGGAGCAGAGAGCCCAATGTGGGGCTCAATCCCAGGTCCTGGGATCATGACCTGAGCCGAAAGCAGAGGCTTTAACCCACTGAGCCACCCAGGCGCCCCTCAAGGAGAGCTCTTATAAATCCCAATATCCAGGGAATAACCCCAAACTATAAATCAGAATATTTAGAGGTGTTATCAGGATATAAGTAATGTTTAAAGAACCCCATGTGATTCTAATTTGCACACAAGTTGAGAAGTACTACCTTAAGATGACAGCAATATAATTTTATGAGATTGTTGCACACCAGAGCTGGAATATAAATAGAAAAAATAGACTCTCTTCAGGAAATCAACACTTTTATGACATCCCATCCAATGACAACAAAATGGGTATTTCAAGTGCCCATAGAACATATATCAAGATAGACCATACTTTGGATCACAAAATAACTTAACAAATTCCAAATAATTTAAATCATATGGAATGTTTTATCAACTACAATACAGCCAAACTGGAAATCAATAACAAAGTTAAAAGGAAAAACTCCAAATACTTAGAAACTATACATCATACTTAGAAATAATCTAGGATTCAAAGATGAAGTCTCAATGGAAAAGAAATATATTGAAGTGATAGTAAAAATGAAATATATCAAAATTTGTGTGGCACAGTTCTATTAATTTGGGGAGGGAAATTTACAGCAATAATATATGTACCCATTAGAAAAGTCATAAATCGGGACGCCTGGGTGGCTCAGTTGGTTGGACAACTGCCTTCGGCTCAGGTCATGATCCCGGAGACCCAGGATCGAGTCCCGCATCAGGCTCCCAGCTCCACGGGGAGTCTGCTTCTCCCTATGACCTTCTCCTCGCTCATGCTCTCTCACTGCCTCTCTCTCAAATAAATAAATAAATAAAATCTTTAGAAGAAAAAAAAGAAGAAAAGTCATAAACCAATAATCTAAGCTCTCACCTCAAGAATTTAGAACATGAAGAGCAAAAGAAACTCAAAAGACATAAACTAACAAGAGATCAACAACACTGAAAATGGAAAAGCAATAGAGAAAAATCAACTTTAAAAATGGCTCTTTGCGTATATCAGAACAACTGACAAAGACTCTAGCAAGAATGACCAAAAAAAAAAAAAAAAAAAAAAAAAAAAAAAAAAAAAAAAAAAAAAAAAAAAAAAAAAAAAAAAAAAAAAATGATGTAAGTAACCAGTGTTAGAAATAAAATAGGAGATATTACTAAAAAAAAATAGGAGATATTACTATACATTTTGAATACATCTAAGGATAAAAGAATACTATGAACTCTAAATGCATCAATTTAACAACTTAAAGAAATAGATCAATTCCTTAAAAAATATCCACTACCACAACTCATGAAATATGAAATAGAGAAATTGAATTGTCTTATAACTATTATGTTCATTGAATTCATAATTTTTAAGTATCCAATGAAGAAATCTGGAGGCCCACATGGTTTCACTGGAAGATTCTACCAAACAAAAGGAATTAACACCAATTCTACATAATCTCTTAGGGAAAACAACAGGAGGGAACAAATCCCAATTCATTCCATGAAGTTATTATGACCCTATTACCAAATCCAGACAAAAAAAGTTCCAAAACCCCCCCCATATGCCAATACGTATGATGAATATAATGCAAAATTTCTTAACAAAAATGTTATCAGGGCGCCTGGGTGGCTCAGTGGGTTAAGTTGCTGCCTTCGGCTCAGGTCATGATCTCAGGGTCCTAGAATCGAGTCCCGCATCGGGCTCTCTGCTCAGCAAGGAGTCTGCTTCCCTCTCTCTCTCTCTCTGCCTGCCTCTCTGCCTACTTGTGATCTCTGTCAAATAAATAAATAAAACCTTTAAAAAAAAGTTATCAAATAGAATTCAGCAACATACAAAAAGAGTTATATACCATGACAAAGTGGGAATGAATTCCAAGGATGAAATGTTCATTCAGTAACTAAAAATCAAACAATGGAATCCACTCTATTTACATGCTAAAGGACAAAACTAATATGATTATATAAAGTAATGCAGATAAAGTATTTGATAAAATTCAACACTCATTAATGATTAAATAAAAACACCTCAGAATAGGAATAGAAGAAAATTTCTTTAAGCTAATAAAGAGCATCTACCAAAAACCTGCAACTACCATTGTACTTGATAATAAAAGACTAAATTCTTTCCCTCTAGATTGAGAACAAGTCAAGGATGTGCTCTCTCACCATTTTGGTAAACATAGTGTCAGAGGTCTATCCAGAGAAATAAAGCAAGAAAAGAAAAATAAATATACATCATATGTTCATGATTTGAAAGGCTCAGTAGAGTGAAGATGTAAATTGTCCCCAAACTGATAGATTGGCTTAAAATAGTACTGAAATCCCACAATCTATCTCTTTCTCTCTCTCTCTCTCTCACACACACACACACAATTTAATTATGTTTCTTAATTTATTTGAGAGAGAGCTAACAAGAGATAGTACAAGCAGTGGGGAGAGGGAGAAGGAGTCTCCCCACTGAGCCAGGAATCAGACATAGGGCTCAATTCTAGGACTCTGGGATCATGACCTGAGCCAAAAGCACATACTTAACTGAGGTGCCCCTCTAATTTCTAAAAACGTATGGGAGAAGGCACAATAACTAAAATAGCCCAAAGTACTTTGGCAAGGAAGAATAAGATGTGAGGAATTTCTCTGCCTGATTACAAGACTTAATATTCATAGTTCATTAACCAAAACTGTGTGTGTTGGTGAGGGAGAGGTATATAAGTCAGTGTAACAAGAGACCAACTGAAACATGCTTAACTTTTTTTTTTTTTAAAGATTTTATTTATTTATTTGTCAGAGACAGAGCGAGAGAGAGAGCCAGCGAGCACAGGTAGACAGAGTGGCAGGCAGAGGCAGAGGGAGAAGCAGGCTCCCTGCTGAGCAAGGAGCCCGATGTGGGACTCGATCCCAGGATGCTGGGATCATGACCTGAGCCGAAGACAGCTGCTTAACCAACTGAGCCACCCAGGCATCCCGGCATGCTTAACCATTTTTTTTCAGAAATGTTGTGCTGCATTATTTGAAAAACCCAAGATTAAAACATGACTTACCAATGGATCATGAGCTTAAATGTAAAACATAAAACTATACAAATTGTTGGCAAAGAACATAAGAGAATATCTTTGGTGTTAAAACTATGTAACTAGTTCTTGGACCTGACACCAAAAAGTATCATCCATAAAAGAAAATCATAAATTGTACTACATCAAAATTTTTTTAAAGTTCTCTGAATTTTAAAAATTAAATTAAGAATAAATAATAACTGCTTTGAAAGACCCTCTTTTTTTTATTTATTTACTTTTTTTTTTTGGCTATTTTAAATTTTTATTTTTTATAAACATATTTTTATCCCCAGGGGTACATGTCTGTGAATCGCCAGGTTTACACACTTCACAGCACTAACCATAGCACATACCCTCCCCAATGTCCATTACCCCACCCCCCCTCTCCGAACCCCCTCCCCCCAGCAACCCTCAGTTTGTTTTGTGAGATTAAGAGTCACTTATGGTTTGTCTCCCTCCCAATCCCATCTTGTTTCTTTTCTTCTTTTTCTGCCCCCCTAGTCCCCCATGTTGCATCTCCACTTCCTCATATCAGGGTTATCATATGATAGTTGTCTTTCTCTGATTGACTTATTTCACTAAGCATGAT
>PISX010012240.1:0-61583 GCA_004024625.1 Mellivora capensis | reverse complement strand
CCTACTTGTGATCTCTGTCTGTCAAGTAAATAAATAAAATCTTAAAAAAAATAGTAAAATAAAATAAAATTTGTTTGATTGAGAGAGCATGAGCAGGGAGGGGAAGGAGAGGGAGAAGCAGACTCCCCACTAAGCAGGGAGTCTGACGCAGGGCTCGATCCCAGGACTCTGGGATCTTGACCTGAGCCCAAGACAGAGGCTTAACCAACTGAGCCACCCAGGCACACTGATGCTTATAATTTTTATCCTCTATCACTCAGTGTATTAACAATATTACCACAGCAACATGGAATCAATACAAAATATAAAAATATATTACTATAAAAATATTCACGGGATAGTTTACATTCTTTTTTTGTTTTTCATTGGCCTGTCTGAATTCCAGTGGACATTTTGTACTTACAGTGCATCTCAGTTGGAACTAGCCACCTTTCACTGCTTTGTGCTTTGTGATCACGTCTGGCTTCTGGGCTTAGACAGTGCTGGTCTCTACCCATGGTTTTCAGCTGGAGATAATCCTCCCCCGCATCAATAACTGCAGATACATTTGACGGTTGCAGCTGGAGGGAGTACTATTGGCATCTACTGGGGATGTTGTCAGACATCCTACAACACCCAGGACAGCCCCCCACAGCAAGGAATGTTCTGTCCCAAGACACCAATAGTGTCAAGGCCAAGAGACCCTAGTCTGAGCACAACCCTTCTCCCTGTTTTTCTCCCACAGCAGTGAGAACGAGGCACCACGAGCCATGGGGTGTCAGGACAGGGTCTGACACCCAGGTCCTCTGAGTCCATCCCTGGGGCTGTCCCCAACCTCGCCCACGGCCACCTCCAGCTGTGTGATGGTGGCAGTCGTCCCCAGCCCTTTGTCCAGCGCAGCTCAGCAGATGAAGACAAGTGACAGGTCCCGAGCGCCAGGCAAGAACCGCCTCCCCTGCCCCCTACCCAGCCAAGTTCCATGGCACAAGAGTTTCCTTTGTGTTGCATGAAAATTTCGGGAAAATTCATACACTTGTCGGAACCTGAAGGCTAGAAGAGACAAAGGAAACACTGAGGTCAGCAAGAATTCTGCAGCTGATGCTGGGCCAGCTCTGGATGAGGCCCTCGGAGTCTGGGTGTCAGAGGGGAGCATCTTCCAACCAGATCGAATTTCTTACTTCACTGTAAGAGGACCGTTTTCTGAATGTCCAGGTCAACGTTTATTCTCTTCAGGCAACAGAAAGTGCTTTTCACTGACAGGAAGCCACAGCCTAGAAGTAAAATGACCAAGCATGTTTCCCTTCCCTTTGTCTCCTCTGGGTCCTACCCGCGTGCAGGGGCACAGACAGGGAACTTGCTGGAATGCCTGTGTGAACCCACGGGAGAAGGAGTGAGGGAGGGAGTGAATGAGTTGCATAGAGCAGCTTCAGATAGAAACTAACCTTTCTCCTGGTTTGCTTCAGGGTTAAGTAACCTGTTCAGTCAGTGTCACCTTTCACGGTCCTTCTCCCCTGACCCTCGGCCTCCTTTGGTGGTGCCGCAGCTCCCCGCCTTCTGTGTGCACCCGGCCCCAGCCTGCACTCCCACGTTTGTTTGTGGATGGCCTGATTCCACGCTGGGAAGTGACACGGCAAGGGAGAACCCCCAGACGCCTTCCTCCCCAGCCCTGAGCCTGGCCGAGGGGCTTCCTGTGAGAACCTCCCTTTCCCTCTGCCCCACGCTCCTGGAGACATTCAGACCTCACTTCCTGCCTTGGGGACCTCTGCACCCTCCTGGAGCCTGTCCATCCTCCACGGGGAGAAGGCGCCCTTCCTGCGTGTTCATGCCAACCAGGAGCCCTTGAGCCCATGCCAGAGTACACTCGGATACTCCTGTAGCTTGACGAGCCCCGGGCATCCATTTGTTCCGCCGGTGTGGGTTTCCTTCCAAGACTCTTGCTGGGTTTTGCCCACCTTTCTGCCTTTTTGCTGCTCACCAACTTGGTAGAGGATGAGTAAACAGCACTCAGACTGGTTCCTGCCATTTTGTGGTTAGAAAGGAGCTCAGAGCTGTTTGCGAATGAGATTGGCAGAGAAGCATGTGGCTGTCACATGTGGCTCCCTCCCGGAGGCCCGGTATGACCCGAAAAGACACAGATGTCAAAGGGCTGAATCACACGGGGGAATTCCCAGCCCTCTGACCCAAGGTCGTGTCCTGGGCCTTTCTCTCCCCTTCCCTGGTCCCTGTTTTTCTCATGCCATCAGTAGGAGATTGAGAGGTCTCTAACTCCACGGCATGGACTGGGTGTGGGGTCATTAGGACGACAGGCCCTGCTCTGGGCTGAGAACGAGAGCCTCGTCTTGGAACAGAGGGAGAGCGGGTTACCTGGCTATGGATCCGTCTACTTACCCACTGCCAATGGTGGGGAAAAACCCCTGGTCACACAGAGAAGCTAGTTTCAAGGGCACAGCCACCGCACCCACTCCCGGTTCTGTGCGGTTGCCCAGTGTGCTCACGTGGTCAGTACCTCCGCAGAGAGGGGACAATTCTGTCTGCAGATCAAGTACAAACTAAGCCCTTTCCAGACCCTGAGAGCTGCCCTCTTCAGAGAATTAAACCAGGACTATTTCTCTTTCCTTTTTCTCATCCCATAATTTTATTTATTTTGAACAATATACACAGATGTCTTTCTTAAATGAGATGAAGCCCAGAATCCAGGGATCTGGTCAAAGGACAGTGGGTTTCTCTACATCACTCACAAGAACTGGCCTTCCTCTTGCCTGAGTCCTGGCTCTCATTAGCTGGAACGCCAGCCCTGTGTGGGGAGGGAGGGCGGCCACTCCATTGCCCTCAGCATCTCCGGGGCAGCTGGGCTGGGGCCGGAAGTGGCGGACACAGCCTGTTTCCGTGATCCTGCGGGGCTGTCCACAAACCGCCTCCCCAGGCAGGCGGCTTCGGCAGCTGGACCAGGTTGCACGCCTTTGCGCTGCAGACAGATGCCAGGACCCATGTCAACGCCGTGATGCAAACACTGAAACGTACCGGAGAAAGCGTGTTTTGCATCTAGGTCCTGGTTTCATGGTCGTATTTGCTGACCCAGCCCATCACTTTGGCTGAATCTGAATGAAAATATGTTTGGACAGGGATGAGTGCCATAGGTGCTTTCACTAAAGTGATTTCAGAGCACCGTTGACCCAGGTTCTCAGTGGGACACGAGGCTTCCTCCCGTGGATGTGGACTGGCCAGTGTCAAGGGAATGCCACATTTCACTTTTTTTTTTTTTTTTTTGCTCTGTCTGCTTACTCTGCTGGCTTTATTTTTATTTTACAAAACAACGCAATGTTTTGGTGGAGGGTGAGTACCCAGGGGAGTCGTTTTCAGGGAGAGGATATGAGGACATTGGCACAAGGAAAACTTTATGTTCTAACTGCATTTATTTTTCTGTTTTTTTTTCCCCCCTATGATGGCTTACAAAGTTGGAATTTCAGAAACCCTTAGAAAGACAGGCAGTTTGATTTAATGGTGCACAAATGGATCCTAAAACCATCCGTCCCCAAGCTTGTCTATGTTGGAGAACTCTCAGGCCAAACAGAGCTATAAAAACTGCTCTGTGCTGTCCAGTGGCTCAGCCTCGGACTGCAGCCGCCAGCCGCACCCCTTTGGAAGGGTGTTTGTTGAATCCTGGCGCTGGCAGAGTTACTGCAAGTCATTACTGCTCACTCCTGCAGCATCTCCCGAAAAGAAAACACACTCAGAGGCTGGGTCTGGCCTTTCTCTCCCGTGCCGTGCCGTTTCCAGGCCTTTGCTTGGCTGTCACGTCCATTGTCCCCTAGAGCCTGGGGCAGTGGCAGAAAGCAGGGCATCACCAGTGTGTGGGAAGATGGCTTTGTCATCCTGCCCCACTGCCCCTCATCCCTCAGGTTTCTCTTCTTGGTACTCATCTCATTTCCCAGCAGATTTCCAAACAAGGGACTACATTTAGATCATCAAAGAGCCATTGCTTTGAGAAGGCATATGCTAATGAGGCTGGGCCCTGGACCCTGCTGATCTCTTACAGTTGCCCCCTTTCCTGCTGGGCCTGGGCCTTTGAGTCCCTCCCCCTTTCACCCCTCCCACTTGCTCTCCCATCTGCAGTGCAAGAGGAGAGCAAGCTGCCTGTTTACCTTTCTCTTTCAACACTGCCACTGATCAGAAATCCAGAAGGGTTCCGATGGTCAGAAAGCTTCAGACTCTGATTGACTTATTTCACTAAGCATGATACCCTCTAGCATATGATATCCCTGATATGAGGAAGTGGAGAGGCAACATGGGGGACTAGGGGGGCAGAAAAAGAAGAAAAGAAACAAGATGGGATTGGGAGGGAGACAAACCATAAGTGACTCAATCTCACAAAACAAACTGAGGGTTGCTGGGGGGAGGGGGGTTGGGAAAGGGTGGTGGGGTTAATGGACATTGGGGAGGGTATGTGCTATGGTTAGTGCTGTGAAGTGTGTAAACCTGGCAATTCACAGACATGTACCCCTGGGGATAAAAATATGTTTATAAAATTTAAATTCTTCCCCCCCGCCCCCCCAAAAAAAAGAAAGCTTCAGACTGCTTAGGACACATGTGGAATGGAAGAATTGGAACTTCTGTGGCCCCAAGAGGGGGTACAGATGGAAAGCATAATTAAATGCAAAAAAAAAAAGTTTTTGGTTGATTCGCAAGTGACCAAGTTTTAGAATTTTCAAAGGGGTCTAGAGGTTACTTACATGTCAGCCTCTGCCATGTACAAAAGAGATGGAAGGATGAAGCAAATGCCCTTGCATTCAAAGCCCTCCCAGTCTAGAAAGGAGGTGAGCTACCCGCCCACAGAGCGGGAAGGTGGGCGACACCCACCCACACACAGTGAGCGGAGACTTCCTGGTCCCTCAGCTCCAAGACCTTTCTCAGCAGGGGGTGAACAAAAAGGAACACAGATCAGAGTAATGAATGCATTTACTAAAAAATGCTTGAGGGGGCCCTGAATCCCTGAGGGATTGGGTATTACATAGAAGACAGTGAAGACTTAATGGGGGAAAAGTCCCCTTACCTTCCCAGGTTCCCAGGTTCCATATCTCATGATGATGGCTGAAAATCTCTTCTCTCATAGAGTCAGGCCTCCCTGCTGTGTAGTTGTCTCATTTCCTCCTCTCCTTTGTCTCCCTCACACCACGTCGCCTCCCCAGGGCCAGCCCCACTGATGCTGTTTTCCTTCTCTGCATTCTGTTGGCTGCCCCTCTCCATTTCTACACCCACTTCCCCAACATCCAATGGACCTGGGGCAGAGCAAAGGAAGGGGGTCCTTTCTGATAGTGCTGAAGGGCACCTGAGTCTCGGGCTCCTGAAGAGCAGGGAAAGTTAACCTCCCCAAACTTTGTGACTGAAAACTCTCATCCTTTGTTGTTCTGGGAAATGACTTACTACAGAGAACCATCCTTCCGCACATGACTTAGATAAGACCCACTGTTATCAGCTGAATGTATCCATCCCCTCAAAATTCCTAAGTGGAAGTCTTGAGTTCCCAATCCCCGTAACTCAGAATGTGACTGCGTTTGGAGATAGGGTTTTAAAGAGGTGATTAATTTAAAATGAGGTCAGAAGAATGGGGCCCTAATCCATTATGACTTGTATCCTTATAAGAACAGAAGGTCAGGACACAGACAGCAGGGAGAAGATGTCCACAGGGAGAAGATGGTCATCTACATGCCAGGAGCGAGGCCTCGGAAGGAACCAACCCTGACAACACCTTGATCTCAGACTTCCAGCCTCCAGAACTGTGAGAAATACATTTCTGTCGTTTCAGCTCCCAGTCAGTGGTGTGTGTCATGGCTGCCTTAGCGGACTAAGACACCCACTGTCCAATCTTTCTTGTGACCCCCATATGACTCACGATGACTCCTGTGACAAGGCCAGACACAGACCCTCCAAATCCCCATCTTCATTTCACAAATGATTAGCTGAACTGTTTGTTCCCCCCGGCTTGCTAGACACGGAGGTAGACCTATCTTATCCAGCTGACAGACCCCTTCTGATTACAAAATCATCCCAACTGTGAAATGACCCACCTGTGGCTTGTCTACTCTTCCCTGAAATATCTAGACAAGACCACTGGTGAGACACTCTGGTCTTTGGATCTGGGATGCTTCTCCCACTGCAACAGCCTGAATAAAATCAATGCCTTTACCTCCTTGTCTTTTGTATTTGACAGTTCAGTGCTGTGACTGGATGGGGCTGGAAGTCCATCTGGACCCCAGCTTCTCCATCCAGTTGCTGAAGCCCCTCCAGCCTGTCGTGTTCCTTTCTCATCTGGCTTTCCAGGGATCCCACGTGAGCCCCGCTCCTGGTCCTCTGCTCTGAACATTTGTCTGTGGTAGCACGGTGAGGACAGAAGTTTGATTCTTGGTTTGGTTGCTCTTTTGGTTCTGTCCTTTTGCTGATTTCTGTTCAACCCTGGTACTATGGAAACTCTGAATCTCCTTCTCCGCCCTTTCTGAAAATCTCCTCTGATTATACGTTTCACCACTATGGCGACAATTCTGTTTCTTATCTCAAAAAATGGCACGATTTTATTGAGAACCACTTAGAACTGCAGTGGTCTCTTTGGGGCCCCTAAACTCTCCCAAAACTGATCCATATAAGAGGCACCCTCAAATCTCAGGGCTTTAAGATCTCTCCTTCTCCACGGTCAGCTCATTGTGCTTTGCAAGGAGGGGAACAAAAGTACTTAAGAATGTCTCTCTCAATGTCTCTCTCATGAGTAGCTCTCTGCTTCCCAGCTCCCTATCATAACCTGTATGATTGGCGCTTCCTACCTGTGATGGAAAGCTTGCGACTGAAATGCCCACCTGAACAAGGATTTACTCAGATTTTCGTGCTCTTGGTAAAGAATTTCCAGACAATAAGTGTAGGAAAGAGCTTACAATGAATTCAGACTGGTCCTTCAAGGCATATTCACCCGTGATTCCTGATTTATAACAACTTGTGAAGTGGCTGGTGGGTCCCAAAGCTGCCACTGTATGATTTGATAAAGCCAAATGGGCTTCATGAGGACCTTCCAAAAAAATCAGAACACCCCCAAGGCTTACAGGCAAAACCATAGGGGGAGGAACTTTAGAATCCATTCCCACTGTTTTCTCTCAAAAATTGATGGCCAACAACACAAGATTGCAGGTGACAAAGAGATGAACCCACCTCTACAGACACAGACTAGAAGATGCTGGCAAGAACTACTTCAGTCTTGCTTCTGACTGCTAACTGCTCTTTGTTACTAATTTTGTAAATAGCTTACAACCAGATCTTAGAGATATTATCCAAAAGTGTATTGTTAAAAAACAAAATACTCCTCTCTCTGAAAATGTACACTCACTCAGCACCATGGAGACACGACTGCAGAAAAAGTCAAATCAACGCAGAGCAAACCGAAGCCTTTACAACTGAACTAATTAGGAGAAGCAAGTCAGGGCAGTCTGCTTCCTCCAAAACTCCCCATAGAGACACTTACAGATAACATCAACAAAAAGGATGTTGGACTTGGGATT
Organism: Mellivora capensis; assembly: GCA_004024625.1. Classification (NCBI taxonomy): domain Eukaryota; kingdom Metazoa; phylum Chordata; class Mammalia; order Carnivora; family Mustelidae; genus Mellivora; species Mellivora capensis. Next base: position 54,066 of record PISX010012240.1, on the reverse strand, counting down.
GTCTGCCTTTAAAATGTAGAAGGGAACAAGAATCCAAATTCCATCTCTCCGATGACTTTCTGAGGGACCCTCCCCCTGTGTCTACACTAACATGGAAAAGGAGACAGTCATTCATTCCCATGAATGGGCACCCCACTCCCTTCCTAGTGGACAACGTACAGCACGTCCTACCGTTAACACGTCTCATTTCCCACCCCCCTCCTTTGTACAAAAACCATCCTGTGGAGGGACTTGATAACTGTTCACATGACTGCCTTTCTCTGAACCTCTTCCAGTGTTACTAGGATCCCTCACTACCCAGAATGGCTTTCTGCTTAACTTCACTACTTAGTGAACCTTCTGGAAAGGTTTCCAACTAGAGTATCCATATTCTCGGCTCCTGCAACAACCTCACCATTGAGGTCCTTGGTTCCCTGCTCACAGCTTTTCCCTTTCATGACTCTCATTGACCATCAGATTTTTCTTTCTCCTGTCAAAATCCTGAACCCTATTTAAAGCCTCAAGTACCAACTATGTTCTTGCCTTTCTTTGAGCTGCTCACTCCACTGACATAGACCATAGGAACCTGAACCTCTCCGAGTAGAAAAAAGAATTTTCTGTATCACACTTAGCATAATACCCTCTACCATAATACCCTCCAAAACAAGAATCCTTTAAGGTCTTGAGCCTATAACTCAAGGCCTCCTTAACAAGTGAATCTCAGCCCCCACATCCTGTTCCTGTAATAGCCCCATCTTCCGCTTGAAGAAGTCAAGTGGGATACCACCAAGTCCAAGACTCGAGGCCAATCAACAAAATAGTTGCTTTCAGGTTTCTTCTAGTTCTGAAGGACTCCAGCCATTCTCCCCACCCACCCCATTTGCTTCATATTTATCATATGTTTTGTTTTTTCAAGTATATTTTTTCAACCCTGATGCATTGTATCTTTTGAATTCATGCAGAAGACATGGTCATACAATACATACCATACATACAATACATACAATACACATGGTCCATCTTGGCTCAGGGGTTTACTGAGGTTCCTACTTATTTGGCAAGGGCCATAAATACAGACTTAAGAGAGTGAACTCTCCTCTGCAGTTCTGTCTTTATCCAGTATATAGATGACATTTTTTTCTGCTCACCTGATTTGGACAGCTCATTTATTACCACCCATCACTTATTCCAAGCTCTTGCCTGAAAAGGACATAAGCTCTCCAAAACCACAATGCAATGATGCATTCCTCAAGTGCATTGTCTTAGGGCATGAGATCTTTAAAAGGAAGATTTTATTCCCTAAATTAATTAAGACTTTTATCAATTTCCTTCTTCCTGAGACCAAAAGATGACTCCAAGGGTTTCCATACTTAGTTGACTATTCCAGAAACTGGACTCCTAATTTTTCCATTATAGTATCTCCCTTATGTGCTGTGGCTAAGGAGATCATACCCAAACCCTGTAGTTACCCTCCTTCCATATCTGCATTTCAAAGCCTCACATGTCTCTATTTTCCCTTTCCACGTTTGGGTTCCCTGTTTTGGACTCATTGTCCTTTTCCCTTTTTATAAACAAAGGGAAAGAACATGCTTTGGGGTCTTCACCCTATGTGCTTATAGTCAATGAGCTTTTGGAGTTGTCCATGATTGTGTTATATCATGGAAATAAAGTGGGTCACCTACCAAAACTGCAGCCCAAGTCACTGGCCAATTGGAGGCTTTACCCAAGGAATTAAATAGTCTCAAAATTGAAGCTCGTAATAGTAGCCACACCTTCAACATTAAAGGAAACTCCTCATGTGACAAATATGTTATAATAGCTGCTTTCCAAGAAAAATTTCCTTGGCTACCTGCATATTTCCCATTGCTCAACCTTCTATAGAGATGGAAACTCTACTTAAGAAGCTTAGGGCACATCGACTGCTAACACCGCAGCATGATAAAACTAATTGGAAATACGTTGGATATTTGATCTACTCAGATGAGCTTTGGAGAGGCCCACATGGTCACTGGGTCTCTTTTCTGTCCCTTAGCTGACCACAGCCTCCGTAACATTGCACATGATGGCAAAGGTAATCTTAAAGGTCTCCTCCATATTGGTGAAGTGGCTTCTGCAACCTTCACATTGAGCACATAACATCAAATTGTCCCATGGGTCAGAAACATAATTGTGGTAAAAATGTAAACGTAGGACAAAGATAAGAGCCAGGCCTCTCTGTCCCTGTCTTCATTGACAAATGGGTTGTATCCAGTTCCCAAAGTCTTATGAGCATGAACATGTTCTAACCTTAGTCTTATGTTTTTAAGATAATTAGAAGTGGTTTTTTTAAAAATTATTTTTGTTTTCAAACTACTGAGCTATTGCCACCATTGTAGCTTCTACAAAGAATATTGGTCACTTGGGGGAATCCCTTTGTTCTTCTCCAGTGATAGAAGAACTTATTTAATTGCTGAGGTTATGTGGGACATTCAATGAATATTCCCTTTCTCACAAAAATTGCACTGTCCTTATCACCTTCAGTCCTCTGGAAAAATGAAATGGGTTGATGGCACTCTAAAACTTGAATTCATCAAGCTCACTGAGGAAGTCAACCTGCTTTGGCCCAAAGTCTTGTCTTTAGTCCTGATGATTCTTTCTTCCTCCCCTCCAATCAACATTGATTGTTTCCTCGTGAAATAATTACCAGCCCAATGAAGATCCCTTTGCTCCTCCTGGACCTTAGAAGATCCTAACCTGACATAATCCAATGTCCTTAAATACTGCCAAGGTCTTATTAAATACTCTCGTACTTATTACTAACAGGTTACATCTGCTTTTCTCCCAGAGGCTCAATGGCCTCCCTTATCTGATCTTCAGATTTGAGACCTAATTTTCTGGAAAGATACCACTGAACACTGATCTTGAACCAGGAGAAACAGATCTTATACTACTCTCTGAACCACCATATTGCCGCAAAACTACGTGGAGTACAACTTTGGGTTTATGTTTCACAGCTAAAAAAATTAAAAGTCTTGTTCTGAATGGAAATCCATTCTAGTGGGAGGTTTTAAACTGAGGGTCCGTGGAAGCCCACGGAGGCAGATGACGCCACAAAGGAAACTGGTTTCACAAGACTCAGAACAGGTAAATGACATCCCCATGTGTTGGGTGTGCATCCTGTCCAGAGTTGCACAGGTAGACCTTGTTTTACTGTGCTCTCAAGTAATGCAATTTTTTACAAATTGAAGGTTAGGGACAACCTTTCATTGAGCAAGTCTATGGGTGCCATTTTTCTAACACATTTGCTTACTTTGTGTCTCTGCGTCCTATTTTGGTCATTCTCACGATAGTTCGAACTTTTTTATTGCTATTATATTTGTTATGGTGATATGTGGTCAGTGATAAGTTTCTAAAAGCTCAGATGATGTTTAACATTTTTTAGGAAAAAGCTATTTTTTAAATTAAGATATGACTTTTTTAAAGACATAATGCTATGCCATACTTAACGTAGTGTAAACATAACTTTTATATGCACTGGGGAGGAAAATTTCATTTGCCTTGCTTTCTCGTGATACTTGGTTTATTGCAGTGGCCTGACCCTGAACTCACCATGTCTCTTAGATTGGTCTGTAAATGTGACTCTGCAGCCATTGACTTAACAAATGATTCACTCGTAGAATGTGATTCAGCAGCCCCAGGAAAAAGTGCCTCCAGCTGAATTTGTGCACAGGGTCAAATCTGAGCCAACAACTTTACATGTGGACCAACGGTGGTGCAGATCTGGGCATCCCCATTGCCTCATTTCCAGACAGAGTTTTTCCAGCACAACCTCATGATGGTGTTGAGTAAGAGGCGGGAGTGGCGGCAACGTTGAACTTTACCTGAGCGTGGTGGTTCCAGATAACAGTGAAGGTTAATCCCCTAACCTTTTGTTCTCCAAAATATCCTATCCTATCCTATCCTTTTGTGTTCTGGGAAACAGCTTATTGCAAAGAACAGCCCTGCCCCATGACTTAGATAAGACTGGCTGTCCACCTGTCTTTGTGACCCCACAAGAATCACGGGTGACCACATAATTTACTGGTGACCAGGCCAGACACAGGCCCTCCAAATTCCATCTTTTTCTCATAAATGATGACTGAACTCTTTGTCTTCCAAAACCAGGTGGACACAGAGATAGACCTCTCTTGTTCAGCTGACTGACTGACTTCTGATTACAAAACCATCCTCACTATGAAATGAGCCATGTGTGTGACTTGTCGACTCCTCCCTATAAACACTTGGACAAAACCACTGCTGAGACACTACCCTGGCCTGCGGACCTGGGGTGCTCTCCCTGATGCAATGAGGAACTAACTTTTATTGAGCACTTAGGATGGGTAAGGCACTCTTCTGAGGGGTAAACGTATTACCTCATCTAATCCTCACAACGATTCTGTGAGGAAGGTATTATGTTTCCCCCCAGTTTTCAGAAGGAGAAAGCAAAGTTATGTAACTGGCCTGGTGTCCCATGAAAGAAAATGGCAGATTTGAGGTTCAACTCCAGCATTCTTTGTTTACAGTCTGAGCTACAGCTGTGAGTTCTCATACATTAAATACACACTTGTTCTGCCATACTAGTGATAGAAACCGACAGTGCTCTGCGAAGCCAATAATTAAGAGATGGAGGAAGGCTTCTAAGAAGGTGGCATTTGAGCATCATAAGGGAGTCTGGAAAAGCCTTTGCTGAGCAGAGATGGAGAAAGGATGCTGCAGCCATGAACAAGCTCATGTCCAACAGACAACACAAATCAGGGTCGGGACTCAGGCGAGCTTTTTTGGAACCAAGCTGCAGTTTTAGGAGTCATCCACGTGAGAAAAAAAAAAAAAAAGGAATTATCCTGGGGGCATTGAGAGAGGTTTTTCTGAGCGTCAGTGGGACTAGTGGTTGCACAGCTGTACGTTGATGAGGTAGCAGGAAAAGTCAGAAAGTATCAAACACTTTTTCAAGAAGTGTGATGGCGAAAAAAGTGGAGAAAATATAAAAACAATTGAAGGGCCAGCAGGGTCAGGCAAGTGCTTAAAACACACATAGCATGGTGACGTCTGTAACCCACAGAAGTAGATCTCGAGCTTTACTCTTTTCCAGGTACTGGGCTGAGCTCAACGTTATTTGACCCCTCCCCGGATCCTGTGAAGCGGATACCGTAGCCATCTCTGTATTATGGACGAGGAGAGTGAAGCTCAGAGAGGTTACCAGGAACTTGAGGGACATGGAGCCCCCGGAACGCTCATTCATATGCTGCCCATGGGAATACCAATTGGTACAACTGCCTTTGGAAATGGTCGGGCGTTTTTTATAAGGTTAAACATAGACTTACCATAAACCCTAGCATTTGCTCTCTGAGGAACTGGTTCTCTCCAAGAGAAGTGAAAACATGTCCATACAGACCCTTGCCCACTAGCGTTCATAACAGTATTATGCAGAGAAGCACCACGTTGGCAACGACCCAATCGCCCATGAATAGGTGATGGATAAATGGGCCGGGACATAGCCATACAAAGGTCACTACTCGGCAATGAAAGAGGCACGGCCTGCTGGTATAAGCAGCCACTGGGGATGAATTGCAAAAGCATTATATTAAGAGAAAGAAGCCAGACACAAAGAGACCACAGCGCGGTTTTGTTTATAACAAACTCTTAAAAAAGACAAATCTAATCTGTAGTGACAGAAATCAGATCAGGAGCTAAGTGTACCCACTTGTCATGGACGAGCATTCTGTCCTATGTAGATTATATTTCAATGAAGTGGATACAAATGTAGGGGCACCTGGGTGGTGCAGTGAGCCTCCGGCTCTTGGTTTCAGCTCAGGCTATGATCTCAGGATCCTGAGATGGAGCCCCATGGCAGGCTCCATGCTCAGCATGGACCCTGCTTGAGATTCTCTCTCCTTTCCCCTCTGCCCCTCCCCCACCCAGCGCTCGCTCATGCTCTCTCTCTCTCTCTCTCTCTCTCTTAAATAAATAAATAAATCTTAAAAAAACTGATACAGGTTTAAAAACAAAAAAGAAAAAATCATACATGCTGACATGGAATACTTTAAAAATAAGTCACAGAAACATAAGTCTAGGATTACATTAAAAATAATACAATGTTATTATTTATTTATAATTATTTATAATGTTACCTATGTAAACCCATGGGAAAGGATCCAGAAAAATCGCAACAAAATGTTAAGTGAATGCCACTCAAGGGTAAAGGAGCAAGATGAAAGGAGCTTTTCCCTTCCAATAAATACATGTTCACTCTGTATTATTGGGTCTTTATAATAGTATGGATTTTTTGTATACCGGCTTAAAAAATGAAAAAAAGAAAAACACAGACATACACACAGACACAGACACAAAGGCACCTGTCCCAAATCACAGGAATCTGAGCCCAGTTTTGACTATAGAGCCAGCAGCTGAGTGCCCCTGGGCACAGAGGCTTGGCTCTAAAGGAGGAAGCCAGTGGCCTCTCCGTCCGCTCCAGGCACAGGACATTAGGCTGAAGGAACAGATGTTCCAGGGGCCACCTTGCATGCTCTCCTGGGCTCTGGCTGTTGTCGTAGCTCCGCAGATCAGATGAAACCACTAAGCCGGACTGGAGAATGCTTTAGTTTCTCTCACTTTCTCATAATATTTGGCTACGGAGCCAGAGTAATTGTGAATATTTTCTTTTCTTGATAAGTGTTTTCTAATGACAACCAATAATGAGGTTTCCTCTAGATTTGTGGCTCTTAATGAGGGGTCATTCTACCTCTTTGGGGACATCTGCCGATGTCAGGAGACCCTTTTGGATGCCACAGGTGAGGGGAGAGGGTGCTGCTGGCATCTAGTGGGCAGAGGCCAGGGATGACGCTCAATCTGCATCCTGCAGAGCCCAGGGCAGCCCCCACAGCCAAGGACTACCTTTCTCAAACTGTCAGCAGTGGTGAGGCTGAGAAGCCCGGATGCAGATTGCACTCCTTCTAGGACGTCCTTCAACCTTATCTAAGAAATAAAAAGTTTGCTTCCATGATGGAAATTGATTCTTACACTTGTGTTCTGTCTTTAAATGTTATAGGAACCGTAATGTGGAACTAGAAACAGAATAGCGGTCTTCTTGTTTCTGGACAAAAGCTGGTCTTGGGTAAGTACATGAAGGGTGACTCTGGGAAGTTAGCAAATGTGTTGGAACAGAACTTGGCAATGATGGTGCCCTGGCACCAATGATGGTGCTTTGGCTCCTGCATGCACCTGCTCTGTGCCGCTGTTGGGAGGGGTGGGTTGGGGTGTGTGGGGGCTAGCCCATCTTCAGCTCTCCCTCTGGGTCTAGTCTTTACTCTCCAACAAGTTCATGCATGAGCTGGTTGGGAGGGTTGCAGAAGCACAACAACATACAATGGAAGAAGGAAGAAGGAAGGATTCCCGTGCTGCCCCACCACTCCCAGCATGTGCTTCCCCTGTGACCTGCTTCCTCTCTTGTGCAGAGAAAGGAGGAGGTCAGGCAGGCAGGAAGGCTGGCCAGGGGTGAGTTGCCGGCTTGGGGACTGGTTGTGTGATAATGGGCTGGACAGAGGGAACTCTGGTGCTTGTGTTCACAGCAGGTGCTGGTGGAGAAGTTGCTTGCCAGTATTTTCAAAGAAACTCTCAGAGAAGTCGTGACCAGCCTTGGACATTGCAATGTCACTCGTTGCAAAGAGCTGTGGGGCCCTGGCTGGCACAGTCACTTAAGTGCCCGACTCTTGGTTTCAGCTCAGGTCATGATCTCAGGGCTGTGAGACTGAGCCCAGCATCTATTGGGCTCTGAGCTCAGTGGGAAGTCTGCTTGAGATTCTCTCTCCCTCTTTCTTTGTCCCTTCTGCTCATGCTTGCTCTCTCTCTCTCTCTCTCTCTCTCTCTGAAATACCTAAATAAATCTTTGAAAAAAAGAAAAGAGCTGTATTTTTTTTCCAGGATGCATTCTATCTCATTTATGGTATTTCTTATTAGAGTAATTCCAGAAGCTAATATTTTTCTTTAATTTTAATGAAAGCTTTGCTTTTGTGCTTTTGTTTTGTTTCCGAAGCAAGTAAGAATAGGTGTTTTTTAAAAATATACATTTTAAATTCTTTTTGTAGGTAATCCATGCACGTGGTAAGACATTTAAATGTTACAAAGGGCATACAGTGAAAAATAAGTCTTCCTCCCACATTTGGGGCAGATGCTCCTGTTTTCGTCACAAAAGGATCTTTGGGGGACAAAGTTGGAGAGCAGTCGCTCTAGCTGTTGTTTTAGGAAAGAACAAGGACACCAGCCAGCCAGCCAGCCAGTGGCTGGATGGAACTGCTTCTAGGAGGAGGATATTCTATTCTGGACAGACATCTCCAGGGCAATAAACAATTGCACACAACTCAGGTAGTTTCCCCACTGCTTGCTGATAAAAGAAAGTGGGCTGTGGTGGGGGGAGTCAAGGGATACGAACAAGGCAAGAAATTGAGGCTTTTGTAGTTACAGTATGGGGTTTTACTGGGTTTTCTTCTGGAATAGTCGGCACAGGTATATTAGCCAACCACTTCTGTCTTCCTTTCTATGTCATCATTTTCAGAGTAAGTGGTTGACCAGTACAGGGAAATGACATGAGTCAGAAAGGATTGCCTAGGGTTCCTTGGCCTTTCATGTTTTCTTAGAACTCTGCTGCCTTCTTTCTGTGTTCAAAGCAAGTTCTGGTTTGTACAGAAAGCCTGGCCTCCAAGGTGCCCATGGGCTTATCATGTTTACCTGACACTGGTTTTGAGTCTCACTGGACTCCCACGCATGTGGGTCCCCTGGGATTTTCTGCTCACGGGCATCACAGATGCCACATGTGAATGGGGCAGCAGGGAGGGGGGACGTGCATACTGTGTCTGTCTCCTCTGTCCTTGGGCATGCTCCATTGCCCTACAGGGCTTCACTCACAGAATCTGAGTGCAAAGATGAAATTAGTAAGATTTTAAAAATGGCAACAGCAAAGCATAAAGCAAGCGTGGGGCCCCTCGGAGCCCAGGTTCCTGGGCAGCAGCACAGACTGATGGCCCTGTGGTGTGATGTGAAACCAGGACTGCTGAAGTGTCTTGAAACCATGAGATGAGCTGCCTGAGGCCAACACCAACACCCCAAGGACAGTAGAGCCACGAGCTGGAAGGAACTGGGGTTCCTGATGACATTGCCAAGCCACAGCTTTAATCCCCTTGGAGCTTGCCGGGCTTCTTATCATCTGAGATAAAAATATCCTTGTTTTTAAAGCTGGTTTGAGCTGAGCAGTTTAAAGTATGCTAACGTATAAGGGGTGCATTCCGTCCATAAGGAGTGCGTGCGGGACTGCCTTACCCCCTTCTTCCAGGGCTGCTTGTCTCTGCTCCCCACTGTTGACAAAGCTGGATACATGAAACCGGGGGCCCCTTTGTTAGTCCTGATAAAGGCTTGGAACTGAAAAGCTGAAGGAGATGAAAGGGACCAAGCTGGCCAGCAGATTCCAGATGGAACGCCATTCCAAACAATTACCTAGCCAAGACACGTGCGCTCCTTAAAGACACTGCTTGTACCTTTACTGCCTCCTTTGGGTAAGTGGTCAACTTGTGAGTCTCCTGGGACCTGAAGAAGCCTTGCCCTGTTCCTCCCAGGGTTAAGTGAGGGCATTGAGTTTTCCTGCCTCTGTGTGTTGGTTCCGCTTTCTTCCAACTTCAGGGTCATTTGGTTTAGGAGGTTAAAAAGAAAGAAAGAAAGAAAAAAAGAAAAAAAAAGTAATAGTATAAACATAGTAAATCTGAGACCCTCAGAGTGTGACCTCAGAAAACATTAGCCAAGCAACAGAACCATAGCAAATCCTTGGACATAATTGGACAATTCTCCCAGCCTGCATGGGTTTATCTGCCTTTCCCAGATGCAGTAAGTGCCCACGTATGCCAAGATCGCTTGACCTGTAACACCAAGGCCTCTCGGAGATATTGTACAGACTGGTCCTACAGATTCAAAACCATCCCCTTTTCTTTACAGGCAGACCCCAAGCCCTGATGGTGGCCTCAGACGGGTTCCTAGTGTCACAGTTGAAGACTAGGGGAATCAAATACAAGTAGATGGAAAATGCTAACAACAACAATGTTGTTATCAACACTCTTAAGTGCCTGCAATTCTTTGCAGGAGTTTATGGCTGGAAAAGTCCCCTAGAGGTGACCCATGGAGGTAATTGAGACACAGGTGTGACTTGCTCAAGGTCAGCAGTTGATGCCTACCTGGGAGTGGGGGTTTTGATTTCCTGCCTCGTGCTCTTTCCCCTGTGCCCCACCCCTCTCTTATTGCTTGCTAATTTGCCCGCTCTATTTCTCCCCTCTCTTCTAAATGCTTTACATTCACAGGACGCTCTCTTCAGGATAAGATTACACTTTTTTCCAAGTTACTTCCCCATCCTCTCTCCTCTCCCCCAGTGCTATAAAGTCACCGCTGCAGAGTCTCCAGCTGAAACCAGTTAAGAGGGACTTCCTGCCGAGTGACTTATTCCCGGAGCTGGTCTGAGCAGCTGGGTTTGGAGGAGTCTTGGTTGTGTTCTTTCTGCTATGTGTTACAGATCAGCCTTGATCTGACTTTGTCAGGCTCAAAAATGTGCCTGAGTTACTCTGGGCATGATCACAAAACATCATATTTAGAATATACATGAGATTTATTTAGAACATAAAATGTGATTCTATAACTGTGCTCCACAGAACCCTAGGGGTTCCTTGGAGGGGGGGTGTGCCTTCCCTTCAACCTTTGATGGCAGGTGAGCCGGGGAGCTGAGCAGACTCAGGTTTAGGCCTTTGTCTCCTCCCCTGAGTTATTTTATTCAGTTGAGGTTCTGTGTAAAGTTTCTTATGAAGAAAGGGGTTTGATGCTACAAAATGGCTTTCAACTCTGGATCTACGTAACGCTCTCCTTTTCAATGTGGAGAACATGGGGGTTCAGAAGGAAGGAAAAGGAGACTCTAATAGTCCCATGCAAAGCTGCACAACTAGTTAGTGACTGAAGCAGGGCTGCAGCACCTGGTGGAGATGGCCTGGCCACTCCAACAAGCTGTATTTTCAGCTCGATAGGAAGACTGAGCTATTGGAACCAGAGCCATGGCAGCTGGTCCTCTGGAAAAGGAGAGGGACAAAATCAACACTTATCAAGTGATGACTGTTGACCAGACACTGAGAAGACATACATTTGTTCTCTCGGAGCAGATTGATGGGGTCTCTCTTCTGTGCCCACCACTTGGCCCAGATCCCACCCCTGCCGCCCCATGGATGGACTCTTTCCTTGAAGCCTCCCACCAAGGCAGCCGGGGCCACGGAGAGGGGAAGTGACGGGTGGGTAGCATGACGAGGAAGTGGCAGCTTTACGTCTGAGCTGACATCTGTTGAACTCGGAATCTGCTGTGCCGGGCCTTAGCGCGTCCTTTCGCTTGGTGTGAGTGTGTGTTTTTACAAGCTCAGGAAGTCAGCAGCTGCCAGCTGCTTGTGAGCCTTCCAGATACTTGAAACTCAGCAAAAAGAAAAGAGAGAGAGAGAGGGAGAGAGAAAGAACAACTTGAGTTTCCCCTTACCTATTTGAGAAGTGGTAGGTCTCCTTTCCAGGCCTGCTCTTGAGGGGAAGTGGGGGACACAGCCTTTGTTAAGTGGAGTTCCCTTCTAGTCCGAATCCGTCTCTCCGTTCAGGCCCTCATGATTCACCCACATGCAGCTTAGCCTGTCTCCTGCTCGCAGTGGAAAACATTGCTCATCTTGCTGCTGAGCTCCAGGGTGGGTCTCAGAGCAGCTGTCCCTCGGGATCTGGGCATGGGCGAGGCAGAGTGTGGTGCTTGTGAGCGACAGGGCCATAACGGTTATGAACTGCGGAGGGAGAAAGTGTTTGCCTTCAAGGCAGGGGGGAGGGACCCTTGGTGGTGTAAGATGTTCCCAACTGTCCTCATCTTTCAAAAGACAGTGTGTCTCAATAGAGTGCCAGCAACTTCTGAAGATGTTTCAGGCCTTTTTTGTTTGGTTCTTTTTGAGGTTTCTTCCTGCTCTACTCTGTCTGGCCTCTGTAACTCCGAATATTTTTTGGAGAGACTAGGAGTCATTTTGAATACATTGACTGGATGCTGGGAGGGGAGGGGCTGTTGGAAAAAGGATGGAAAGGAAGCATAGGGGTTGTGCTGTGGATACTGGGAAATGCGATGGCTGTCATCCCTTCGAACGCTGGCCTTTCTGGCCTCGTACCCGCGATCTTTTTTTCCCTGCTCTTACAGGATGCTGTAAAAAGTTGTTGGCCGGGGTCGCCTGGGTGGCTCAGTTGGTTAAGCGGCTGCCTTCGGCTCAGGTCATGATCCCAGCATCCTGGGATCGAGTCCCACATCGGGCTCCTTGCTCGGCAGGGAGCCTGCTTCTCCCTCTGCCTCTGCCTGCCACTCTGTCTGCCTGTGCTTGCTCTCTCTCTCCCTCTGTCTCTGACAAATAAATAAATAAAATCTTTAAAAAAAAAAGTTGTTGGCGGTGATGGCTTGGTGGGAACTTGGACGTGGCCATGTGGCTTGACTTTTAAAAGCTTGTGCTCGAGGTTTGCTTTGCAAACTAGGTAGGTAAATGCATTGTCCCTCAGTTTAAAAAATTATAAACCTTTATGAAAAAGTTTGAACTTAAATAATAAGTGGAATAAAGTATGCCAAGTGAGCACAAAAGTCTTGAAGGAATGAAAACCACAGCATCTTTTGACACCTTTCTCACTCATGTTTAACTCGTGATTAACTTATGATCATATTCTCTCCCGTGTGAAGAGATCATTTTCTATATTCCTTATAAAGAAGAATGAAGCACCTGGCTTCCCGAGGCAGCCCTACCAGAATATTCCATTCTTTTTTAGCAACTCCCTAGCAAAGACACGGCAACTCTCAGCAAAGTACTTCTGGGTCCCTTAATGCCAAAAATGAGATTTAGGGTGGGGGTGGGGATGGTAGCAGTGGCTCAGTGGCCCAGGACATCGGAAGGTGGCTGTGACTGCTGTGGCTTGACCAGCAGAAGTGCCCTCTGCCCACCCCCACGCCATCCCTTCTCACTGGTGAACACCGTTAGCACCACCCTGCAACCCCACCCCCACCCAGGCAGGGCTTGCTAACAATGGGGCACAAATCCTGGGCTGGGGGCCAGCCTATCTTCCTTGCTTTGTGAGTAGTGGAGAAGGAAAACAATATTCTACATTTTTGTGCTCTTTTCTGACCTCTAGAGTGCCTTGTATGAATTTTCCCCACTGGAGGATTCTACCCTCTATGCATTTTCCCCACTGGAGGATTCCAGGTAGAATCCCGAGCAGGATAAAGCAGGTTGTCCACCCCTAAGGGACGGATGTTACTTGGTAGTGTTGGAATTCACTGATGAACCCTTAAGATATTCTCCTTGTTTGTAATTACAGTGAACACAAGCATTAGGCCAACACTATCACCCACAGAGCAGCTGTGCATTTAGGACATGTCACACATGGAACGGTTCTCCTTTGTTTTTAAAGCAGTCATATCTCTAGTCTCTGCATGCTTCTTCACCTTCCCTACCATGGATTACTTTTTTCTGGGACGGCTGGTTCAGGTCTTGGGACACTCAAGAGCATCAGGAATGGGCCAGGGCTGGACCTCTTGGAGCAACATTCCTCACGACTCTCTTAAGAGCTTAGAGATTTGGAACTGGAGGCAACTGGTAAAGTTTTTAATATTTGGTAAACAGCCAGGGCCCTGAGCTCTGGGAACAGCCTTATTTAGCTCTTTAAAATTTGGGTTAGAGGCTCCCAAGAAGCTGGTGTGGGGCAGAGAAATGAACAATTGCTTCTTGGTCACACATGACAGCCAATGGACAGCTCTGAAAGACTCAGCCCACAGTGGAGAGAGAGACCAAGGAACAGCCTTGGACCAGCTCTCAGAGAAGAACATTTTCTTCCCCAACGGCTCTGCATCTGCCTGGATGTCGGCCAACATCTGTGGAAACCACAGTGCTGGTATGCTCTGGGCGAGGCTTGTGGCCATAGCAACAGGACGGGAGAGACCCGGTCCTTGAGACTGAGAACAGTGGATAAAGATGAGATATGAATCAGGCAGGAGAGGCTAGGGAGGCGAGGTTAAGGTTGGACTTGCCTGAAGAACGGAGCCATTTTCTTGTTGTGGATAAAGCCCCCGGGTAGGGTAGTGCTTAAGGTCCGTAAGAGACTCAGATTGTAGCTCAGATGCACACTCCTTCCCTCTAATGAGCAGGTGTAGCTCAAGCTGAGATCTGGGAGATTCAGAGACTATAATCACCCCAGTGCCTTGTTCTCATCAAATGGAGTAGATTACGGGGCACCTGGGTGGCTCAGTGTGTTAAAGCCTCTGCCTTCGCCTCAGGTTGTGATCCCAGGGTCCTGGGATCGAACCCCGTATGAGGCTCTCTGCTTAGCGGGGAGCCTGCTTCCCTTCCTCTCTCTCTGCCTGCCTCTCTGCCCACTTGTGATCTCTATCTGTCAAATAAATAAATAAAAAATATGGAGTAGATTATGTGCTGGTGATATGCCATTGACCTACTGTGGGCTCACCCTTGTTGAAACCTTTTTGTGAAAGATGCTGTCCAGCAATGTGGAGTCCCATAAAAGAATGCATGTTCTTTCCCATTGGGCAATTCCTGAGTGAATCTCATTCACTGGTGTGAAGGAGGAGGAATAAAACCCACCCCAACCAGAAAGATGGACTGACTGTTTCTGGGAAGCCAGTGATTTGAGCACTAGGCTCAGGTTCAAAGATGTGAGTTCAAATCCTGGCAATGCTATGAGCCTTCACGTGACCTCTCTGTGCCTCTTGCTTCCTCACACACGAGTGAAGGTGGGGAGGGAACTTGCAGGACATCTCCAGTTCTGAATTTCTGTGTATCTGTAGACTGTAGAATAAAAGATTATAAGGCTCTTCTTGCAAGTGTCATGGTAGCCTCATGATTTGATGGAAGTTTTGTTAAGGTAGCTGCTGTAGAAACTCATTTATCTCTGTCAGTCTTATCTCTTTACCTCTAAGATAGCTCCAGCACTCCTTAAGGCCTAGATCCCCAGGCTCACTTTTCCTGTCAACCCATTCCCCAGCAGGTCAGCCATCAGAGTTCTAAACTATGGGGCCCCACGCCTTCTTTCGTCCCAGTGACCTTGACCCCAGCCCTGGCATTGCAGCATTTGAAATTGTTCATCTGAGACAGAAATTTCAAACGATCTCTGCAATGGAACCAGCTGAGAAGTTAAAAAAAAAAAAAAATCGATCCTGGAGATTCTGATTCCATTGATCTTCATTAGTATTCTGTAATGTTCCATAAGTGAGGCTAATATGGAATCACTTTGAAAACTACTGTTAAAAGGGAACAGACCTCCTGCTATTGGATGTCAGTCATCCTTACCATTTGACCGTGGAGGTTTTTTCTTGTGTTCTGATATGGTTACCCTGTGAGGGCATGCCCTCTAGATGTGAGGTTGGCAACCTCTAAGATTGTCCCCAGTGGTCCCCACTTCCTTGTATTCACACTCTTGTGTAATCCTTTCCCCTGAAGCCTGGGGCAGACTAGGGACTTGCCTTCTAGCCAGCAGTATAAAGTGGCAAAAGCGGTGGAATGTCACTTCCAAGATTTGGTTACGAAAGACGGTGAATTGCCTTGCTTGCCCTGTCTGTCTGTCTCTCTCTGCCCCCTCCTTTTCCCCTTACCAAGCTCTTGCTCTGAGGGGAGCAAGCTGATATGTTGTGATTAACCCTATGGAGAGAACCATGTGGCAGGAAGTTAATGGCTCTGGTCAACAGCCAGCGGGGACTGGAGACCTGCTGACGCTCTGATAGGAATGAACTTGAAAGTAAAAATAACCCCCAGTGGAGCCTTGTGATGACCGCTGACACTTTACAGCAGTGTGAGAGAGACCTTATGTCACAGTTATGGGGCTAAGCCTAGTGCACAGAAACCATGAGATAACAAATGTAATGGCTTTAAACTAACGTTGAGGGTCATTCGTTACACAGCCATAGTAGTTAATACACTCCCTGAAAGAAGAAGTGTGGATCCACAAACAGGAAGCCATATCACGGGGAGGGCTGGGAGTGAAGGGCTCTAGGAGAGGGTTTCTGGAGGTGGGTGTTGAGCAGACAGATCCAGGTTGCTGAGGCAAGGAAGACAGGTGTCCAATAAGTAGAACCTTGCCAACTAGATCACTGCCCCTCAAATAGCCAGTGTGCATTTAAATCACCTGAGGCATCTTGTAAAATGCTGATTCTGATTCAGTAGGTCTGGATGGGGCCAGGGAATCATCTGTGCTCCCAGGTGACATTGATGCTACTGGTCTGGGGGCCACATTTTAGGGGACAGGGAGCTGCACTGTTCAGATTTGTGTGGCTCTCTGTGGTTGCTTCCTTCTAAAATAAGATTCTCTGTTCCAACCCTGACTCGGTGGTGTTTCAGGAAGCCAAGGAAGAGGCCTTTACCCCTTGGGGCAGACTTTAGAAGGAGGAGCAGTGCCCCCTTGAGGCCACACGGTGGTGAGGGAGAAACACCTACCATGTGAATCTCGGAATTAGGTTGAATCCCATGAAGTCGTCATTCATATAAGCAAAAATTGTCAATGATTAGCATTTTCTTGAAGTTCCAGAAAGTCTGACTGCCCATCCCTACTGAGAGATCCTCCTTTCAGGGATGGTCCTGGAGCTTTTAAGTGTACAGATTCCTCGGCCGTCTTTCTCAAACTTCTTCCTCGTCCCCCCAACCACAGAGGGACACCAAACCTGGGCATGCAGCCGGAGGCAGCTCGCAGAAAAGACTTTGAAGTATTTCTTTTTTAAATCTTACTATTCCATGCTCATTAATGGAATGTGTTCGTTGTAGTATAAAAATAATTTCCTCCCCAAATAAACGTGTAAAACTGCTGTATCAGGAAGTTGTACTCAGTCTAAGGGGTGAGCTGGGAATATGCCTCTCCCAGGTGAGCAGCTCTGCCTAGACCCAAAGACCCCTTGTCCAGTTCTGAAATTTCCATATCCCCCTCAAACCACTCCCATCTCCTCACCCTCTCTGACCCCCTGAACTTGAGCCCATTCCCTCCTCTTTTCTCAGGGTATACCAGTTCCCTCTGGCCATCATTCTGGTCTCTGCCAAGTACAGGTTGAAGGTCAAGCATTTCAATTGTGTTCAATAAATCCCCACACCCTGGACCTCCCACCACACCTACCTGGATAAGCCCCACCCCTCTTGCTAAATCTGAACCTTCTGGATAAACCCCATCTTCCTGGATAGACTCACTCACCAGGAAAAACCCCACTCTCAGTTTTATCCCCATGGACTTGGTGAAAAGGATACTAAATTGATAACGCCATGTTATCCAGCCTCTCACGCGCCCTCCAAGCTGCTCAACAGAGCTTTCATCCATTGTTTCTCCAAATTTCCCTGGTGTTAAGTATGTGGGCAGGCTGTCCTAACGATGTAGATTTTTGGTCCCATCCCAGGTCCACTGAATCAGCCTCCAGGGGAGGAGCTGGGGAATCTGCCTTTTGACACTCCCTTCCTGAGATTCTTCTCCCAAGGCAAGCTTGAGAACCACTGCTGTTATTCACCCAGGATGCCCTATTCTTGGCCCCTCTGTGGCCACAGGGGAATTGTCCGGCCTCCCTGCTCAGCCCTACCTCCCATCATCACCCCAGCCAAATCCAATGTTGCCTCCTTTCCCACTTAGAAGATTAAGGCTGTCTGCTCTGTGCTTCCTGAGTCCCCCTCCCTCCACCTTCCAACAGTCTCCACATTTCCTATGCTTTCTCTTTCTTTCCCGTCTCTTAGGGAAGAGACGCCATCCTGTGGCTACTTCTCTCTTTGGGTCTGGGCACCTCCTTGTCCATGTCCTCTGGCACGTGGCCCATTATCATCCCCCTTCCTGCACATTTAGCATGGCCCTCACCAAAGAGAACTTTTTTTTTTTTTTTTTTTGAGTGGGACTTCTTGTCTTCTCCTTAAGACACAAACCATCTCACAGTAACTTCGCTTATTCTCAAGCTCATCCCCCAGTTTCCCCCCACGGCTGTTGCCTCACGGCCATGTGAAATGCCCTGGCTGGTCATTCTTCCCCTTCTCCCCTCTCTGGCCTCACCGAGTGCCCTGTACTGTGTGGGCAGGGCCTTTGTGAGGTCGGCTTAAAGCCAGAGTGGTAGTGGTGCGGCTGTATCTTGTAAGGTGAGATTATGGTGAGAAAACGGAGGAGCTCTGGCTCACCCTTAGACTGAACGGCCACACGGATTTTGCTCTCCCTGATACAGCTGCTTTGACCCAAGTCCACATCCTGGGTGTTTACCTGCAGATGCATAGGGCCTCTGCATAGAGCTGGCTGTATGGCTGCTGTGCATTGATCGGGCAGATGGAAAGTTGCTGAGGCCCACAGGTGGGTCTTTTTGCACAGACTGTGGTCTGGAGAGAAGATCTTCAGGAGCTGGGGGAATCTGGGCCAAATGGCACCTCCAGATGGGCTTCCAGGTATGTGGGACTGATTATTTTTACTCCCACCTGCAACCGCCAGCCTGATAGGCAATTTTTTTTGGGGGGGGGGACTCCAAAAAAATTATTACAGGTGAAATTCACATAACATAAACCTAACCATTTTAGAGTGAACCATTCTGTGGTATTTAACACGTTCATGGTGTTGTGCAAACACTACCCTATCTAGTTCTGAAACATTTTCATCGCTCCAGAAGGAAGCCCATTAATCTGTTTTTTCCTCAATTCCACCTCCCCGAAGCCATGGCAACTACAGATTTATCCATTCCGGATGTTTTATGTATGTGAAATCATACCATGTGTGACCTTTGCGACTGGCTTCTTCCCCTTAGTGGAATGTTTTCAAGGTTTATCCGTGCTATAGCATGTATGAACACATGCTTCATTCCTCTTTTTTTTTTTTTTTTTGGTCCTCCCAAATGTTTTCACTGAAGTGAAATAAACATAAAAATTTGCCATCTAAATTACTTTTAAGTTTCCAGTATAAGGGTATTAAATACATTTGTAATGGCAACCATCCCCATTACCCATCTCCATAAGTCTTGCCATTTTGTAAAACTGAAATTCTGTTAAAGGCTAACTCCCCAATCCTTTATCCCCAGCCCCTGGCAACCACCCTTCTACTTTCTCCATGATTTTGACTACTCTAGGTAACCTCATACAAGTGGGATGCTAGGCAATTCTTAAAGTAAAAATGGGCTCTCGGTGCCCATTTTTGGGCAGTCTTGTGTGTTTCATACAGCCCTGTAGCTCACTATTCCTCAGGTTTTACCTGATGATGAGAATCTGGGGATTTATATGACCAAGGACAAGACATGGGCTGGAAATCCCATGGTGGTGAAGATGCCTAGCTGATTCTGAAACCAAAGGAAAAAGCCCAGAAGAACCCAGTGTCTTCATCTTTCCCCCTTTGTATCTTCTACTAAAAGAACTCCATTTCTAGGTGGTATTTCTTCTGTGATATATGTTGTGTAGTTGGGGAGCATTCTTTCATAGGCTGTAATTGTTGCACCCAGATTCTGAAAGTAAAACAAGCATGGAAGATCCCGCTTAGTGTCCAGGTGACATTTCTTTCTGTTCAGATCCCGAAACCATCCCTTCGTACGCATGTGGGTGTGTGTTTTAAATCTTGGCTAATTGTATATCTCCCATGCATCGTCATTATTATTCATAATGTCATGGCTCTTGTGGATGGGTTTGGATTGAAGCAACATAGATCTTGTTGCCTCTGAAGTTCCCTAACACCATATGTTCATGGTGGTTTCATCATCACTCACTAGGATGCCCCTTCTAGTGGCTATGTTGACTCTCTAAAAGTTGTTACTCTGCTTTGTTGATAATTCTACAGCAGGCAGAAAAATGTGGATGATAACTCATCCTCTGGTCATGAAATGTATCATCCTGAATTTTATAGTATAGGGCATCCATAGGTACAAATCTCCAGTTGAAAACGAATAAATCATGGGGATATTATGTACAGCCTGGTGACTATAGCTGAAAATACAGTATTGCATATTCGAAAGTAGCTAGGAGAATGGATCTTAGAAATTCCCACCAGAAGAAAAACAATCTTTATAACTCTGTATGGTGAAAAAATATATTTATTACTGAAAAAAAAGGTGAATTTTAGAGTATACAGGTAGGAGAACATAGCTTCCAACCAGGTCTTCTCTGAGCTCTTTATATTATAATCCTACATTCTTGGAATGTGTTGTCTTTCTCTGTTGACTCCATCCCTGCCTTCCACATACTTCTACCAATGGGAAGGACAGACCAGGGGCCCCGGGTGCAACAACCAGAGTGTCCTGTTCAGTGAGGAATGTCCAGCCCTCCACAGTCTGAGCCCCTGGAGAGTATGACATTATCACATTAATTTGAATCAAGAAAGGCCTGGATTGGAACGACCCATTGGTAAGGCAGAATGTCAGCTTGAAAGTCCTCAGAGGCCTTTCCAGAGCCCCCAGGAGACTGCCTGACATGAACATGGGGAGGGGGAGCTATAGTGGGAGCCACCAATGTTGCTCAAGCCAAGGGTTTGTGATAGATGGTTGTTTGCTGAGAGCACTGAACTTCTCTCATATCTGAAGTGAGTAAGCCTCATCCAAAGTCAGCATCTGAGCATTACCCTGATGGCTCAATCTCATGCAATCCAGAAGAAATAACATGGAGGTCAGCTGGAGCCTACTCTGGCCATTCCTCTGCTGGAACTGTGGCTGAGTTAGAGGCCCCAGAACAACCTCAAAGGCACTTGTCTAAGAGATCTTCAGAGCATTTGCTTGAACCTGTGCCCAGGCTGGGGTTGGAGAACATTTCTAAAGGGGAGATGGAGACTGGCATGCACACAGGTCTCAGTCAGGCCAAAACCCCACCTGAGTGGCACCATCAGCCTGGACAATTCCAGGCACCAGAGAGGGGCTTGGAAAGTTTGGGGAAGGCTCTCCAAAGCACAGGGCCCCCTGAGGTGTGGGACCCGGGCCCAGAATTCTGCTTGCCTAGATCTACGTGGTACTAGTGGATGACCCAGGTGTCAGCTCACATTCTCCTAGAAGGATATCAAGGTGAATTAGAGAGATTAGATGTGTGAGAAACACACTCAGGACATATGCTGGTAGGGAAAATGGGAAGTATATAGGCTGAATAATGCCACAAAGATGTCTATGTCCTACTCCCCAGAACTTGTGAACATGTTACCACATGGGACAAAAAGCACTTTGGAGATGTGATCAAGTTAAGAATTGAGAGATGGGGGGCGCCTGGGTGGCTCAGTGAGTTAAAGCCTCTGCCTTCAGCTCGGGTCATGATCCCAGGTCCTGGGATCGAGCCCCGCATCGGGCTTTCTGCTCAGCAGGGAGCCTGCTTCCTGCTCTCTCTCTCTGCCTGCCTCTCTGCCTACTTGTGATCTCTGTCTGTCAAATAAATAAATAAAATCTTAAAAAAAAAAGAATTGAGAGATGGGAAGATTATCCTGGATCGATGGGTTGGGCCCACTGTGATCACAGATCCTATATTATAAGAGGAAGACAGGAGGGCAGAGTCAGAGAAGGAGTCATGATGACAAAGCAGGGGTCTGAGTGACATGAGGAAGGGACCAGGAGCCAAGGACTATGGGGGCCTTTCAAAGCTACAAAACACAGAGAGTACAGATTCTGTCTTAGAGCATACAGAATGAATGCAGCCCCGAGGGGCCATTTCAGACTTCTGACCTCCAGGACTGTAAGATAATGAATTTGTGTTGTTTTGAGCCCATAAGCTTATGGTGATTTGTTGCAGCAGCTACAGGAAGTTAAGATCAGTAGGAAGCCACAGGAGACTGGGGAGTTTTTGGGAAGCAGGTCTACCCTTTCCAAGAAGAGAGGGATGGCTGGAGGGCTGGGAGGAAACAGTTTTAAGGAAGTTTTGGCAGGATGATGACAGGTCCTTGAGCTCAAGTTGCTTGAGAAAGGAGCCCTGACTGCTGTCCCTGCTGTGCTGTCCCTGACTGGGAGAGGTGGATTTCAGAGTGTTGGGGCTGGCCCATGGCCCCCATACTGTGCGATGTATTAAATCCATAAATATTCTGGGAACAGCTCCTCAGTATGTCCCTTGGCCTCTTCTCCAGAGGGGACCCTTAGAGGAGTGCATCAGGACCATGATTGCTATTCATTCTCCCTTTCCTCTACTCTCCATCTGATTGCCCCCTCCCTTTATCTCTGATCTTGGCAGATCATGGTGGTTTACCTGGTGGTGTGACCCAGACCTCATTCCTGAAGGGACTTAATACCCTTTACAATGTGGGGTTGTTGGGAGTGCCTACTCACAGTTACTATGGGGGAGGGGTTGCTCAGAGCCACCCAAGGGGATCACTGGGCCCCACACAAATTCTCCTGCTGCATTGTGTAAAAGGAGCCCTTCCTCTTCCTACTGGTCAGGATCACTAGCTCCTGTGCAGATGGCAGGTCCTTGAAACTTCATAGGGACCGCCTTTACTTCCTATCCTCTCTAGTGCATGCATTTTATCAAGTTCTCCAGTCAGCTATCCACCTACTATTTCTTCTGTCCAGTCACCATGATGTCATTATGTTCTGTAGGATGTTCAGATATTCCACATTATCTTCAGACTATTTTATGACAGAAGGCAGGAGAATTCATCTAGCCCTGAGGCAAAGTTCTAATGGAATATTTTTTCCATCCTACATTAGTATGAACTGTTTCTAATCCTCTTTCTTGATTGGAGATGAAAAGAATGCAACTTCCAGGTCAGTGACTGCATGCCATAGACCATGGCCAGCACAGCACCTGTGATCAGGGTTACTATTTGTCTAATTTTTGTAGATTATAGTCATTTCCTAATATCTAGTCAGTTTCTGCAGGGGCCAGACTGAACTGGTACCATGGTACCAGTTGGTACCATGACTTTGTATCCTTGAGGACTTTAATAGTGGTACAAATTTCCACCATCTTTTTCAGAATGCCATATTGTTTTTGACTTACTATTTTGGCCAGTGGAGGTATTTTCAGATGTGGTATTGTGCAGTTAAAGGTTTTGTCCCAAGGGCCAGTGTTGAAGCTAATTCAACTCCCAAGTAAGCTAATTACAATTGTGCACTTAGGAAACAAGGAAATGACCACAGACATGTCAGTGGAGCCAGCAGGGCCACTGTGAGCTGGGCATTAATGAGGATTCCACTTACTTATAGGACTTATAGGTCCCTACTCTAAGGAGGGGGGGGCATGATGATCCTTCATGTCTCCAGGTATCAACGTCAACTCAGACCCGGTGTCCAGTAGTCCTTGAATGGTTTGGATCTTCTCCTTTTCCCAGTGACTAGTCACCTAGTACGTGACCTTTTGGGGAGAAATATTGTTAAGATATGAATTGTGTTCCCCCAAAAGAACATATGTTGAAGTCCTATCCCCCATTATCTGTGAATGTGAGCTTACTTAAGCATAGGATCTTTGCAGATTTATCCACATTAAGATGAGTTTAGTTCATTAGGGTGGATCTTAACCCAATGTGACTTAAGTCTTTGGAAAATGGGGAAATTTGAACACAGAGACAGGCACAGAAGAGAGGTGATATGAAGACACAGGGAGAAGACAGCCATATAAGGCCAGCATTGGAGTGACACATGTACAAGCCAAGAAATACTAGAGATTGCAACAATCACCAGACAGGAGGAGGAGGCAAAAAAGGATTGCCCGCCAGGTTTTGGAGGGAGCCTGGCCCTGCCAACACCTTGATTTCAGACTTCTGGAATCCAGAACTGTGAGAGACTAAATTTCTGTTGATGTAAGCCACCTACTCATTACACTTTGTTACGGCAGCCCCAGGAAATAGATAGAACTGTCTTCACAGTACAGCTTGGTATGGCATCGCTGGGTTCTGCCTCTTTGGAGAATGAATTCCAAATCTGAAAGTTGGCTCAGATCTAGAAGCTAAATAATGAGGCAGCCCCACAGCCCTCCCCACCTCTATTCGTACCTTTGTTGTTATAGATATTAAGTACCACCCTTCTTGGTTGCCTGTTTATTTTGCCCTTGGGACACCACATTGTGCAAACCAGCTCCCTGACGGACGTGCCTCTTTGGCTGTCCTTCTGACCTTCCCAGTGCCCTTCTGACCTTCCATTGTGGCCCCATGGCTTCTGGTGGTTAATCACAGACTCCTGGTTGTGAGTGTTTCCAGGCCTTCCCTCATTCTAATCATGGATCTTCATAAACCCAGTATGGCATCCACCCCTCCTGTGGTCAGCCCTGGCCTGCAGAGCAGAGCCACCACTGGGCATATTGGTGATGCTGGCACCCCTCACCAGCACAGCTCCAATGGCTTTGATGAGAGGTGTGCCATCTGCACCTTTGGTGGGGCATCATCTTCTGGTGGGTTTTTGCCTCACCTTACATATCCATTCCAACATGCACACTGCTTCTTCATCCCTCCCTTGGCCACCTGTCAGGGCAGCTTGGATATTTTTAGTCCACCCAGCATTTCTGCAACAGAAAATTTGTCAATTCCCTGGGGTCCTTGCCAGGATGTTAAATCCTTACTCTAGAGAAATTGCCTTTGAGTCAATGAATCCTGCTTTGTCGAGTCCTACACTCTGATCCCTCTGGTCAAGGCCCCTAGCTCTTGCTAGTAAGTATGGCTAATTCTTACAGCAACTTTGGTGTGTAATTTCTTTGTTTCCTTATCAGGCCCAGCATATTCCCCAACCAGGTTATGCTGGACTTGACTGTAGTTATCACCTAGGAGGGAAGGGGAGAGGAGAGAGTTCCCAAATGGCACTGATTTCCTGCAAGAGAGAGCAGGAGAGTCTCTGGATGAGAGGCAGGTGTGAGCCCAGTGGAAGGCAGAAGGAAGGAAATCACATGTGGTGCAGATCTAAGAAAGTTCTGGCAGGGCCAATGGGGAGTTTCAGGGTCAGAGTCATTCATCTGAAATTAGAGGAATCCATGCCTCCCCAAAATAAGGCATCCTCCCTCCTCCTGAGTGCAAGCCACTCAGATGCCTTGTTTATGCAATTAGACTGATATTTATTGTACAGGAAACTGTGAGGATGGAATAAAAGAATGCCTGAGATGTACCCCATCCAGGATGCCAAACACATGCCCCTCCCCTTTCCATACCCAGTGCAGATGTCACCAATTCTTGCTAGCATTTTTTTTTTTCTTCCAGGGGACCTGGTTCAGCTCCTTAAGCATTCACTCTCAATATAATGTAGCAAGTGGTGTCTTATGAAATTTTGTTCCTAGACAAGACCTAGACACTGACCTGACTGCTCTGCCCCCCTTGAAGAGAAAACTCTTCAATGGGAGTCCTAAGACATTTCTAGGGCTTATTAACTGGTAGTTGTGTTTAAAGAGCATACTCTGTAACTTCCAGGTATTCTGTTAGAATACTATTATCCAAATAGTGCATAGCAAAACTCTGGCTCATTAGGAGGACATTCATTTCCTTGGGTTCTTTGCCAGTTTTCAGTTTAGGGAAGTTGAGGGTGGAGGCTCCTGTAACCATGGTGAAGAGAGGAGGGAAGAGCGCTGGATGGGTGTGTATGCAGAAATAGAGTGGGTGGGGCCTGAGGCATGTGTTGTAAAGGGCGAACTTCTCTCTGGCATGTGGGTGAAGGCGTGGGCTTCTCCAAGGGCCCCCATGGGGTCACAGGTCTGTGTCAATTGAATGACAGGAAATACTGTATCACATGTTCAACTCCAAAGTCTCCAGTATTTAGGAGCAGAGGGAAGAGTAACAATGGGTCTGCTTCTTTCTCTTTCACTCTCCCAACTAATCAGACTTCCCTTGGGCAGCTCCAGGTGGAACGGAAATGGATTCTCCTCAAAACCTGCTGTGCTGGGTTCTACTGAGACATACGCTCACATCTCACATGCACGCTCACCACTGATGCCTTCAATCGCATTCACACGATAGGCTCAGCTACAAGGAGCCTGTACATATTTCCGTGGTCAGCAAAGCTCCAGGCTGCTCTATGTGCTAATAGCTTACCAGCCATACACACACAGCATCTGGTGATGACCCCATCTTCTCAGTGTTCTATTTAATTTTTTTCTTTTTGACTGAGGGAGAATATGGGCCATACTTCCTTCCCTTCTTCTTTCCTCTAATTGCTGTCTGCATGTACATTTTTTTCAGTTGAACTCCTTGGTGGTCAAGGAAAGAGAACCTTCATACATTTAAAGCATATACACTTCTGTCTCTAGGCCTGTTGCCCTTGAAGAAGAATCTTCCTTGCCTTTGGATAGCCTCATGAAAGTCTCTTGGTGGCCCAGATGCATCTCTTTGAGGGAGAATTTGTTATGGATGCCTCTGTTAGTGTAGACTGTAAGAGGTCAGGATGGTTATTGGTTCAGCCTTGGGATTTCCATATTTTCCTTACGTTTCTTTTTTTTTCCCCCTGTGCTCCCAGGACAACATGTGCATTATCCTTGACTTTGATGATTATTTCAGATAAGTGTCCTTCTGTATTTAAAGATGTAATTGTTTTGAATGTGTGTGTGACACGTGTGTTTGTGTGTAAGTGTTGGGAAGGGAAGGGAAGGAAGAAAGGAAAGAAAGGAAAGCAAATATAGGGCAAGAAATATGGCACAATTCCTGCTGGGCTGGTAACTTCTGGTGCTTGTTATGAATGAAGCAACCTTGGGCAGGATTTTCTAAGGCAGGACTTTGTCAGAATAGGCAGGTATGGCCATTTGGCTATGTGTAGAGTAGAGTTAGTTGTCCAATTACAGAGGGCTCTGAATGGCAGGATGAGAGGTTTGCTTTTGAAGAGCAACTGAAGCTTTGTGTGCCAGGGAGTGCCATGTGCAGACTGGACTAGAGCAGGAGGAGCCTGGTGCAGGAGGTTCATGGGCAGCTGTTGGAATTCCTCACTCAAAGGCAGATAGACTTGTACTGTGGGTGGGGGGACAGCAGGAATGCCTCAGATCAGCTAGAGGGGAAGGAGATTCAGAGGTCTGTGCACAGCCACTGATTGGATCAGGAGTCAAGGAATAGGAAGGAGACAGAGATGGACCCTCTGGAGTCAGGAGAGTGAGGTCTGGACGGTGGCAGGGCCTTGGGGAAGAAGGAAGGTCATGGGGAAGAAGAGATTTTGTGCAGATGGGGATGAGTTTTATTTTGGACACGCAGAGTTGAAAGTGTCTGCAGAATGCCTTGGAGGAAACATCCAGTCTGTCATGGTAAATGTGGGTCAGATCTTCAGCAGAGGGATGTAGATTTAAGATGCACATACATGGGACATCGGCTTAGAGGTGATGACAATGATTATAAGAGGAAATGAGACCCTTGAGGGATCATGATTAATTACAAAATTTGCATCTCTGAAATCCATCTTGACATTTTCATTTATGGGTCATAGATCTGTGTCCTAAGCTACAGATTTCATTTGTTGGCTATCTATCCATCTATCTAATCTGTTTTGAGTTGAATTGTGTCCCCCGTCAAATTCATATGTTGGACTCCTAACCCCTACAGCCCCAGAACGTGACTATATTTAGAGTTGGAGTCCTAAAAACATACTTAAATTAATGGGAAGCTGTTAGAGTGGCCTCCGATCTAGATTACTTATGTCCTTATGAGAAAGGAAACTTTGGATGAGCAAAGAGACACCAGGAGCATGCTGCCCAGAAGGAAGACTGCATGAAGACACAGGAAGAAGGAGGAATCTACAAACCAAGGAGAGAGGCCTCAGAAGACACCAACCCTGCCCACACCTTGGTCTTGGACTCCCAGCCCCCAGAACTCCAAGGAGATCAGTGTCTGTTTTCAGGCCACTCAGTCTGCTGTGTTTGTTATGACTGCCTGAGAAAGTGAATGTCATATATACCCATATCCATATGTGTGTGCATGCATGTAAATATCTAGCAAATCTTTTTTGCCTACAAAAAACAAAAACCACCTAGTAGTATAGTTGGAGAGGACACCAAATAGCACAGTCTGGAGGGACTGCTGGGAGGCAAGTGATCGAACAAGGACACATCATATTAGCACTGATGATTTTCTTTTCTAAAATTTTATTTATTTATTTATTTAGAGAGAGCTCGAATGGGGGAAGTGGCAGAGGAAAAGTCAGGGGGAATCTCAAGCAAACTCCTTGCTGAGTGTAGAGCCTGACATGGGGCTTGATCTCACTACCTTGAGATCATGACCTGAGCTGAAATCAAGAGTCAGACATTTAACCAATTAAGTCACCCAGGAGCCCCAGGACTGATGGTTTTCTGAATATGAAGGAAGTTGAGATGACCCATTGGTAGTTTCTATGTGCAAGGAGGTCCCTAAGGCCTAATGAACAGTTTAGAAAGTATAGTAGACATATCTCCTTATGCAACAGTTCACTCCCTGAAGGTGCCCTCATGAAATTAGGTAAACAGGGAAACACACAAATGATACCTGGCTACTGTTCACATTAGAAAACTCCCTGAATGCTTGTATCTGATGTGGCAATGAAAACGCATTGGTTGCCATCTTCCCTCCTCATCCTGATGGGGACTGCTGTGGCGAGTGCCTATCCAAACTGCCCCGACTTGTGCCTCCCATCCTCCTGGGGGCATGCTGTGGGGGCCTCTAAATATGGAAAGGAAATATGCGTGCTGAGCTACTGGCCAGGCCTATCTTGACACATGAACATGTGCAAACACTGAGCTCAAAAGGGTGACATCTTCATTGTCCCTGAAGGCCTCACTGCCCTCCTTCTCCTTTGAGCCATCAGAGCTCATCCTAGGTCCTTGGAAATTTCTTCCAGTGCTGAGGTTAGTAGGAGGCATGGTAAAAAAGGGACTTAGGGCAGTGCCTAGCACTCAATGCATTGCTCAATGATTAGAGCAATAAATGCATGTTAGCATTAACCATTATCATCATATTCTTGCTACCCCTCTTACTCAGCTATAAGCTATGCAAGGGAAGGCTTTGTGTGACCCTGATATTTGGATCTCTTACACGACTCAGTAATGGTAGGTTCCATAACATTTTTCAAATGATGAAGAATAGGGCTACATGAATTTTTTTCTTAACATCAGAACTTTACATGTAGTCTTTGCTTTGCCCAGTACTCTAGGCACTTTGCCCACTACTTTGCCCAGTGGGACTCTAGGAATGACCAAGCAAGCTGAAACCATGTGAAGCAATCTCAATAATCAATGAGAATAATCCATCATCAATCATCAGTGAGATAGTTTCATGACCTGCAGTATTTTTGTCAAAATATTAAGGTCTTTCTTATTGTTGGCCGTAAATGTAAAAGAAAAATTTTAATCATAGCAAAACTATCTATGGAAGCACTGTGCATTAATTATGAGATGAATTCTGAGTTTAGGAATGTGGAAAATTTGGTAAAAGTGAGTGTTAGAATGAAGGAAATGTGTATACAGTATTTGTCAAATTTATTCGACACTGGCACACTTCTTACATCAATCATCTCATTGAGCTTGTATTCTATTGATCACACTTAATACAAGTTGTCAAAGTTGGCTGGTAAAGAGACACTAGGAAACAACTCATGCATTTTTGTATGATATAGAGAAAGGCATCTACTAAAGATTTTTTTTTGGGTTTCCTGAGTGTCTAAATACGTGTATAGAAAATTTATGACAATCATCAGAGATTTAAACTCTTGGCTTCCAAGTGCAAGTGTAAGGGGGGCCCCCTACTTGCTGTCAGTTGCAAAATGGTTCTTTCCAATGGGGGGGTTGAGCCCTACCTCTTGTGATGTTCCTTACTCTGCCAGGTTCCTTGCTAAATCTATATCCCCCAACAGTCGGGATTCTTTGGGTGGCATGTGTGCCTCATCTAAACTTGGATGCCTCTAGCTTCCCATCACAGTTCTAAATGCTAGTGAGGGACATCTGTAGGACCTCTCCCAACACTCACAACTGCTCAACCTGGAAATAGAGGCCAATGTTGTTGGGGGTAGAGGCCATGGGATAAATGCTTTTGTTTCTCATCCCTCAGGTAGATGATTCTGAGATGTATGCATAGGTTTCTCCAAAAACCCTAGCAAGATCTTTGTCCAGGCATCCATCTTTGGGGTTAACTTGATAATGCATCCTTGCACTGGCATTTCCTCCTTTCCTCATTCCTCCTCCTGGACCCTCTTTGTATATAATTGCATGTAATGCTCTGCTTTTGGGGAAATCCAGGCTAAGGCAGATGGGATCTTCTAACTAAGCAGACTTGAGTCCTGGGTCTTTGCTTGGAAACCCAAATAGCAATGGGGTGGGGTGGGATGTGGTACAGAGGTGGGGAAACTGCTGATGCCCAATGGAAAGGCATGTTGTTTCCAAAAGCAGGGAAGAAATAAGTTGCAGATACCACAAACAGGTAAAAGAGAGCACGAAAGAGAGGATCACCCACTATCTATATTATGGCCTTTAGTAACAGTAGAAACTAGGCTTTCAGAAATACAGTTTACTACATGGTCAGGCTGGAAGTTTATTCACAAGTATAACATTCCATCTATGTTCCCCCCCCATAGAAGAGACAAAACAGTCATGTTTCTCAAATTCTTAGTTATCAGAACATATCTGTAAAGGAGGTAGGACTATTAATTTCATTATACAGATGGGAAACCAAGGCAAAATGATTAATCATCTCCCAAAGCCATAAAAGAAAGCTGCTGCTAAGTTTGGGATTCCATTTTGGGTTTCCTACTCATTGCAGCTGAGCCCTACCTTTTACAGGAACCAACCCGGGGGAAGAAGGTTTGCTGGGTTTCCTGGAAGGCAGAGGTTTGCATTTGCATGCCCTGTGCTGGGGCTTTTGACTGGACACAGCCAGGAGAACGTAGAAGTTGGTATGCCTAAGGAAAGGGTGGGGAGAGAAAGCATTCTGTGCAAGCCAGCCTTGGGATTGGGCTGGGTCATCACCAACCATATGCACTTGACTGGACTTGCCAGTGCCCAAGAAGAGTCTCTCTGACTCCATCCATGAACACCAAAGGACAGAACGGAACTCATTTCTCTACAGGCTTGAGTCATGCCAACAGATAGTCTGAAAGATCACCATTTGTAGTTGAATGCAAAAAAAAAAAATTGTCCCCAATATTTTACTGTTGTTTTCATGTGCTGGTGAACAAATATGAGTTTCAGGAGAAATTATTTCCACTGTATTTCTCAGTTGAAATACAAAAATATCTTTCAACTTTTTTTTAAAATGGTGGTTCTCATTTATTTTGAGATATAAGGGAGGGATATTTTGAGAGATTTTGAGATATTAAGGGAGGGATAAATGAAGGGGACCAAAACATACTTGTTATTTATTAACAGAATTTACATAGGTTACTCTATTTACTCCTTATGACAGCCCTGTGAGACATGGATTATAATTGTCCTCTTTGCAGAAGAACAATCCAGAGCTTAGAGAGGTCTCAAGCCATGAGCATGACTGACCAGGTTAAATGAGAAAACCAGCATCCAAGACCGGCTGTGCCCGACTCCAAAGCCTGTGCTGTTTCTACCACACACAGCCCAGCTCCCTGCGCAGCTCGGACACTCACCGTGCGGACGAGCTAGAGGCATTCTGGAGAGCCCACTGCCACAGTGAGCCCAAATCCTGGGTTTGTTGTGTTTTTTTCAGCTGTGGATTTTCCCATTTTTTTATTATGGATGTCAGATTTTCCTCCTTCCCTAAAAGTTATCCTCACACACATACACCCTCCCCCCACCCCCACCCAGCCACAGTATCTGGGAGGGGGAAGCGGAGATGGGAGAGAGCAAAAGTACATGTTAAGTTTGAATATGTCTTAGTCAGTTAGGGTTTCTAGAAAAACATGCCACAGACCGGGTGACTTATAAGCAATACATTTATTTCTCATGGTTCAGAAGCCCACGATCAATGGATCGAACACTGACAGATCTGATGTCTGGTGAGAGTCCAATTCCTGACCAGGCTGAGCCAGCAGCTTCTCGCTGAATCGTCACCCAATGGAAGGAGTGAGGGAGCTCCCTGGGGTCCTTGTTATAGGGGCACTAACCCCATTCAAGAGGGCTCCACCCTCACCTAGTCACCTCCCGAAGGCCCACCTCCTAATGCCATCCCCATGGGGGTTAGATTTCACACATGAACCACAGGGGGACATAAGTACCCCATTTCATTGATTCTAAAGTGAGCACTTTTTCATGCATCAGCCATCTGAAAGCCCCGTGCCTAATGCTCACTGTTGGCCAGGCAGCGCGTGCTAGCGTATAAGCTTCAAAGCTCAGACGGCAGGTGTCCAAGGCTTAGAGGAAAACCCCAGACAATCGTGGAGCACTTTTAGAAGGAAGACAGCCTTACCCAGAACTCTACAGAAAGCTCTGGATGGCTCATAGGACAATTGCGGGTGGGGAAATAGGGATTTTCTGCATCAAAGAGTGATTCCAAAGAGGTAGATGCTGTTTGTGGAAAAAGTTTTAGGCATGACTTAAACCAATGTCTTTAGCTTATAGTTCCCTTTTTGTATATGAAGAATAGTGATACAAGATTTTAAAAAATTCTATGTCCAAAGAGCTCTAGGAGAACTTTTAAAAATTTCTTTAAAAACTCGAACTCCTAAGAAAGCCTTGTGACATGTACAGTTAGATCTGAGTGTTTTTCCTCTCTTGGTGCTTCCCTAAAGTGTATGTGCTGTCAACTGTTTCAGATTCCACGGTATACGGTAGTATTTATGTTTTATATTTTAATACTCATCAATCTGTTTCTAATGTATTCGTGGAAAAATATGTGAGCCATCTTGCCATTAAACTATTTTTGAAATCTCATGGAAACCTGCCAATATTTTCGCTATCTAGCTAAGAAACTCTTTTGTTTTTGGAAGGGGGAAGTTCCAATACTCTAGGGCTATGTTTCTAGATATAATTTTGGTCGGGTTTTTGTTAATCCTGGCATTTTTCTAAAGCCAAAAAAAAAAAATCATAAAAAATGAAGAAGAGCTACATCAACCTGCTTTCATTATACAAAACGTGCAATCCGGAGAACACAAAGTCATTGTTTGGGTTGTATTTCAGTTCGGAAGGCTTGCTTTTTTGCTCCTGCACTGGTTCACTATAATTAGGGATATGTGTGTCTTTGAGTTCCCTTGGTGGTGCCCTATGAATTTATTTCTTGGTACATTTAAATAGAAAAATTTAACCTTATCATTGGTGCCGCAGGTGTATTTATTTATATTATCTTGCTTTTAGGAAAACACTATTCTATCATAAAATATTTTAACCTTAAATTACTTCCCACAAGCCTCAAGTTTCCTGCAACTCCTATCTGCATGGAGAAAGAAATCGATACACTCCGGTTTGAAGGGCACCGGACTTTGGGTCTTGTCACACTTTCAGATAACAAGTGCTTCACAGAAAGCAGGCCCAGTCTTTCCATTTTGCGCCATTCTTTCCGGACTGGCTCTGCCAGGCCGTCATGTCTGGGCTGACGGCAGTTTCTAGGCTTGGAGGAAGTTGCGTTTCCAAGGAAGCAGAATGCGGACATCCCCTGGGTTATGTCAACGTGCATGAAACTCATCCCCAGCCCCAGGCCCCTGATTCGGGATTTGGTGCCCTGTTAACCTTTTGAAGGAACAATCCTCCCTCTCTGTGTCCCCCAACACTGAAGCTAAGATCCTCAGTGTCCCCCTGCCTGCCCACCCTAGTGGGGGTCCAGCGTGTTCCTTCCACGTATGGTCTCCAACCTGAGGTCCTGGAGCCTCTGTGGATCCAGATCTGGGGCCAGAGTTTGCTCCCACAGCCGAAATATCCTGCGGGGGAGAAGGGTTTCAGCTCTTCTGATCAGTGGGTTCCCCGTTTTAAACCTTTTGATGGTGCCCCATTGCCTTCAAAATAATGTCCAAACTCCTAAGGTGGCTTCAGAGATCCTTCGTCATCTCCTGGGCTTCAGGCCATCGCCCACGGCATCGCCCTGCATTTCTGGCCTTCTGCCTCAATGCTCTCCGACTCTGACAGTGGTCTAGTCCCCCCCGCCCCGGCCCCAGCTTGCTATACTTTCTCTGGCTCCTTTGCCCCTGCCTGAGGCCTAGAGAGGGTTTGGCTGGTTTTAGGGAGTCCTGCAAATGCATTGCCGCGAATCTCCTTATTTTCATGGGAAAACACATTCTAAGCCAACTTGGAAACCAGCGTGTGGAGCACAGGTGGCTGGAAGCAGGGCTGCACAGGTTTCATTAGCCAATCAAGTTATATCAGAAGGGTAGGGCCTGGGGACGAACCCCCTCCTCCAGGAAGAAGCCCTTTTAGAGTTTTGGAAGCTTCTACTTGGAAGGCTGACCCATTGGGTTCCTGCCCTGTGAGGCACATAAGGGTGGCTGGAATAGAACTGGCGAGAATAGAATGCTGGGTACCAAGGCAGCTCTGGTAAACAGTCCAGGGGCAAGGGGACAGTGGGGCCAGGAGAGCTCTACCTGAGGGCCTCACCACAAGGGCAAGGGGCACAGCTAGCTCACTTGCAAAAGGTACTTGGGCTCCTGCAAGCTGATTCTCAGGGTTAATAGGTGTGAAATCAGTATTTTTATCACAGTGGCCTTTTCCTTGTGTGACTTCTTTGAGTTCCCACCTCCTTTCAGAGCTCAGCTGGACACCTTCCCCTCCCTGGAGTCCAGCTCTGTGCGGGAGCCTTGGCTTGGTGTCAAGGCTTCTGATGGCATATCAGCAAACATTTCTGTTATTCTTATCAAAGTCAGAAGGTGACTTTTCTCTGGCCATAGTGAAAGCCCGAGGCCTGCTCAGATAAGCCCTGGGAGGGTGGGCCACGTGCAGTATCTGAGGGGGCTGAGCTGTAGGGTGGACTTTCTGGAAGGATTTTCATGCAGGTAGAGGGAGGAAAAAGTCCAGGACATCGTGGCTGAAGAAAGCAGGGACTCTAGGCAGACCTGGTGTGTGTGTGTGTGTGTGTGTGCGTGTACATGTGCACGTGTGTGCGTGCAAGGACCTTTATAGATTGTTGGATATGGGGAACCTCAGAGCTTGCTAGCATCTGCTGGTAAGCAAGCTGACTCTATTTCATGACCATTCCCCAGGCCAAGTCTCTGTCCATGATCTCTAGTGGAGAATCAATAACTTAGTAATGTAGTTCAATCAGTGTCCTAAGGATTTGCATATGTGCCCTCGTTTCATCCTCTTAAGGATCCTGGCAGGATTATTATCCCCATTTAACACACAAGGAAACAAGTTGGAGAGCTTGTTTTGCTGTTCCATATCTGGAAGCTGGGTCGCTCTGATGCCATGGCCCAGGAGCTCTTTGGCCATCATTTGTCTCCTGGGGGATTATACAGAAATGGACACCGCTTGGCTTCCAAGGATGCAGTAAAGATAGGAAATGACAACCTCATTGCCAGACTTCTTCCTCAACATTCTTCAAAACGTGTTATCAGAAATGCAGTAAGAATGGCTGGATGTTGAGACTCAGGGACACAAAACTTATTTTCTGGCTTCTTACTGGCTTCTTCTCACTGCTACTTCTAAATTCAATGAGCCAGGGGCACCTGGGTGGCTCAGTGGTTTAAAGCCTCTGCCTTTGGCTCGGGTCATGATCCCAGGGTCCTGGGATCGAGCCCCACATCGGGCTCTCTGCTCAGGGGAGCCTGCTTCCTCCTCTCTCTCTGCCTGCTTCTCTGCCTACTTGTGATCTCTGTCTGTCAAATAAATAAATAAAATCTTAAAAAAAAAACTCAATGAGCCACCCTCCTGCCCTGCTTAAGAAGTTTGAATGGCACCTGTTGCCCACAGGGGTCAGATCTCAAGCCTTTAAGTGGCTTCCCAAGTCCTTTGGAACTGGTGGTCGGGTGAGCGGCCAGACTGCGATCTGTACATTACAAGGGAGCCACCACGCCATTTCCATTAAGCATCTCCCAGGAAAACTAGCAGACCTGTGTTTGTACAAGAAAGACACCCTGGGTGTTGCTGGTGGGAAAACCCTCCATGTGAGTGATTCAGAACTTGGGAATGGCACTCCTACCTCAACAGAATAGTCATTCAGCTTCTGGTTATTTCCTGCAAAATCCCCGAGCCGGCTCAGCCTGCACGGAGCTGGAATGGGTCTGGCTGCTTGGCTGGGTCCTCCTCTTTCTGCACCTTCCTACCACCCAGAGGGCCGATCTGATAAGGGCTGGGACTTCAGCATAGCCTGTGTCCCTCTTGGCTTCCTAAAATGCACAGCTGCCTTTTGCTGCTGGGAAATATTTATTGAAGGTCTGGCTGTCGCTGAGAGAATGTGACAACTCCTAAGGCACAAACATTCTTTATCTGCAGGATGAGGTTAGTTTCTTTTGGGCCTGGTGTTTTGTAAGAAGGAAATCGCTTTCATAAGCATCAGATTAGATCCAGGAAGCATCCAAAGGACAATGAAAAGCTGATGAGGCCCAGCGTCCGGATTTTCTCATTGGTCACTACTGCCACCTTCTGGCTGATTTTGTGAACTACATAGTATGGACTGTAAGGAAAGCTTCCTCATCCTAGTATTCCGTTTTTATAAGCTCTGTGTGGCCCAAGGGAGAAATAGAAAAATTATCCTTTAAATAGAGTATTTATTGGTAGACTTCATATTAGCAAGAATTATAAAGCAGACAGAATAGTGACATAAAAATGAAATATATAGTGGAATGTTTGCATTTGAGGCAATAGGGAAAAGAACCAGTGAAAGCGGTTTGTTATACCTTCTGCCTCAACGTTCATTAGCTTTGTCCAAAATAGGTGGTTAGACCTTATCTGAGTTTCTAAGACCTCCTGTCCACTCTCTAACCCTGATTTCTTAACAAATTTATGTTACTCTATCCAATTGTTTTGGAAAATCAGTACAAGATTAGGAACTTAAATGAAAATTGTTACATGCAAAAAAATTATTGGGTTTAAAACATGTCTTTAATCATGCAATAACAAGTGTCAGTCTTCTAAAAGTTTTTATTTTGATCAGTCAATGCTCATCATGACAACTGCACTCATTAATCCCCATCACCTCTTTAACTCATCCACCCACCCACCTCCTCTCTGGTAACCATCAGTTTGTTCTCTATGGTTAAGAGTCTGTTGGTTTGCCTCTCTTGCTCTCTTTTTTTCCCCTTTGCTCATTTGTTTTATTTCTTAAATTTCACAGATGAGTGAAGTCATATGGTATTTCTTTCTCTGACTCACTTATTCATTTCGTATTATACCCTCTAGCTCCATCCATGTCATTGCAAATGGCAAGATTTCATTCTTTTTGAGGGCTGAGTAATATTCCATTGCATGCATATGCATATATATATGTGTGTGTGTATATATATATATCTATATATATATCTCACACCTTTTTTTATTCATCCATCTACAGGCTTCTGGGCTCTTTCCATATTTTGGTTATTGTGAATATTGCTGTTATAAACATTGGGGTGGATGTATCCATTTGAATTAGTGTTTTTGTATTCTTTGGGTAAATACTCAGTCATGCAATTGCTGGATCTGAGTGGTTCTATTTTTAACTTTTTGAGAAACCTCCGTACTGTTTTCCACAGTTGCTGAACCAGTTTGCATTCCCACCAGCAGTGTGAGAGGGTTCCTTTTCTACACATCCTTGACGATACCTGTTGTTTCTTGTGTTTTTGATTTTAGTTATTCTGACAGATGTGAAGTGTTATCTCATTATAGTTTTGATTTGCATTTCCCTGATGATAAATGTTGTTGAGCATCTTTTCCTATGTCTGTTGCTCATCTGAATGTCTTTAGAGAATTGTTTGTTCATTACTTATGACCATTTTTTAATTGGATTATTTGTTTTTCGGGTGTTGATTAGTATAAATTCTTTATATTTTTTGGATTATAACCATTTATCAGATATATCATTTGAAAATATATTCTCCCATTCTGTAGGTTCTCATCCCCTTAAAGATGAAGATTTTAGCTGTGGGTTTTTCATATATGACCTTTTTGATGTTGAGGTACGTCTCCTCTAAACTACTTTACTTTGCTGCTTTGTATCATGAATGAATGTCATACTTTGTCAAATGGTTTTTCTGCATCTATTGAAATGATCATATGGTTCTTATCCTATCTTTTATTGACGCGATGTATCACACTGATTGATTTGTTAATATTGAACCACATTGGCAACCTAGGAATGACTCCCACTTGATTGTAGTGAATGATTTTTTAAAAAATGTATTGCTGGATTTGGTTTGCTAGTATTTTGTTGAAGATTTTTACATCTCTGTCCACCAGAGATATTGGTCTGTAGTTCTCTCTCTGTCTCTGTCTCTCTCTTTTTAGATAATGTATTTATCTGGTTTTGGCATTAGGGTAATGCTGTCCTCATAGAATGAATTTGGAAGTTTTCTTCCTTCTTCTACTTTTTGGAATACTTTGAGAAGAATAGGTATTAACTATTCTTTAAATGTTTGGTAGAATTTGCCTGGGAAGCCATCTGGTCCCGGACTTTTCTTTGTTGGGAGTTTTTTGGTCAGTGATTCAATTTCTTTCCTGGTAATGAGTCTGTTCAAGTTTTCTATTTCTTCCTGTTTCAGTTTTGGTAGTTTATATATTTCTGGGAATTTGTCCATTTCTTCTACATTGTCCAATTTGTTGGCAGATAGGTTTTCATAATATTCTCTTTATCACTGCTTGTATTTCTGTAATGGTTATTTCTCCTCTCTCACTCGCAATTTTATTTATTTGGGTCCTTTCCTCTTATTTTTTCTTGTTAAGTCTGACTAGAGGTTTATTGATTTTTATTGATTTTTTTCCAAAGAAACGCCTCCTGGTTTCATTGATCTGTTCTATTTTTTTTAAATTGGTTTGTTTGTTTGTTTTTGTATCATTTATCTCTGTTCTACTCTTTATTATTTCCTTCCTTCTGTGGTTCTTTCTCTAGCTCCTTCAGGTGTAAGGTTAGATTGTTTGAGATTTTTCATGCTTTTTGAAGTAAGCCTGTATGCTAGAAACTTCCCTCTCTGAACTTCTTTTGATTCATCCTAAAGATTTTGAACCATTGTGTTTTCATTTTCATTTGTTTCCAATTTCTTCTTTTATTTTCTGGTTGACACATTCATTGCTTAGTAGCATGTTACTTAACCTCCATACATTTGTGGTCTTTCCAGACCTTTTCTCTTGTGGTTGATTTCTAGTTTCACAGCCTTGGGGTTAGAAAAGATGTGTGGTATGATTTTGATCTTTTTTAATTTATTGAGGCTTGCTTTGTGGCCCAAAATGTGATCTCTTCTGGAGAATGTTCCATGTACATTTGAAAAGAATGTGTCTTCTGCTCTTTTAGGTTGTAATATTCTGAATATGTCTGTTGAATCCATCTGGCCCAGGGTATCATTCAAAGCCATCATTTCCTTATTGATACTCTGTTTAGATAATCTGTCCATGATGTAGGTGGGGTGTTGAAGGCCCCTACTACCATTGTGTTATTATTGATTTGTTCCTTTATGGTTGTTATTAACTGTTTTACATTTTTGGGTGCTCCCATGTTGGGAGCATAAATATTTGCAATGGTTATATCTTCTTGTTGAATCGTCCCGTCTATTATTTTATGATGTATTTCTTTGTCTTTTGTTGCAGTCTTTGTTTGTTTGTTTTTTAAAGATTTTATTTATTTATTTGACAGGCAGAGATCACAGGTAGGCAGAGTGGCAGGCAGGCAGGGGAGGGGAAGCAGGGTCCCTGCTGAGCAGAGAGCCCGATGCGGGGCTTGATCCCAGGACCCTGAGACCATGACCTGAACCGAAGGCAGAGGCCTAACCCACTGAGCCACCCAGGCACCCCTGTTGCAGTCTTTGTTTTAAGTCTATTTTGTCTGGTATAAGTATTGTCACTCTGTCTTTCTTTTGACATTCATTTGCATGCTAGATGTTTCTTCATCCTCTCACTTTTAATCTGCAGGTGATTTTAGGTCTAAACTGAGTCTCTTATAGGCAGCATATAGATGGGTCTTGTTTTTTTTTTTTTTTTTTAATCCATTCTGTCACCCACTTTCTTTTGAATGGAGTGTTTAATCCATTTAATTCAAAATAATTATAATAGATAGGTATCTATTGACTTTTTTTTTTTACCTGTTTTGTGGTTGTTTCTGAAGATTTTCTCTGATCCTTTCTTGTCTTTCTCTCTTTCATGGTTTGCTGGGTTTTTAAATGACATGTTTGAAATTCTTCCTCTTTTTTCTTTGCAAATTTATTAGTGGTTTTTTAATTTGTGGTTACAATTAGGTTTGTATATGACCTTTTCTGCATATAGCAGTCTATATTAAGTTGATGGTGTTTAAGTTTGAAACCATCCTTTACTCCTTCCCTCCCCATGTTTATGTATATGATGTCATATTTTACATTATTTTATTTTGTGATTTCCTTGACTGATTCGTTTTTACAGAAGTATTAACTTTTACTGTCTTCATGTTTCTTACCTTCATACTATCATTTTTGATCTTTCCTTTCCACTCAAATAGTCCCCTTTAATATTTTTTGCAGGACTGGTTAGTAATCAGGAACTCCTTTAGTTTTGTTTGTTTGGGAAACTTGTTATCTCTCCTTCTATTCTGAATGATAGCCTTGCTGGATAGAGTCTTCATGGCTGCAGGTTTTTGTTCTTTGAATTCAGCACTTTGAAAGTATCATGCCACTCCTTTCTGGCTTGGAAAGTTTCTGCTGAAAAATCCCCCAATAGCCTATGGTTTTTCCTTTGTATGTAACTGACTTCTTTTGTTTTGCTGGTTTTAATATTTTTTCTATATCACTACATTTTGCTATTTTTTTAAAGATTTTATTTACTTATTTGACAGAGAGAGATCACAATCAGGCAGAGAGGCAGATAGAGAGGTGGGG
Source organism: Mellivora capensis (assembly GCA_004024625.1). Classification (NCBI taxonomy): domain Eukaryota; kingdom Metazoa; phylum Chordata; class Mammalia; order Carnivora; family Mustelidae; genus Mellivora; species Mellivora capensis. The sequence goes on along the minus strand of PISX010012240.1, from coordinate 13,346 downwards.
GGGGGGGGAAGCAGGCTCACTGCTGGCAAAGAGCCCAATGAGGGACTCGATCCCAGGACCCTGAGATCATGACCTGAGCCGAATGCAGAGGCTTAACCCACTGAGCCACCCAGGCAGCCCACATTTCACCATTTTAATTACCATATGTCTTGATGTGGATCTGCTTTTGTTGATTTTATTGGGGTTCTCTGTGCCTCCTGGACCTGGACATCTGTTTTCTTCCCCAAGATTAGGGGAGTTTTCAGCTATTATTTCTTCAAATAAGTTGTCTGCCCTCTTTTCTGCCTCTTCTCTTCTGGGCTCCTATAATACAAATGTTATTACCTTTGATGGAGTCACTGAGTTCCCCAGGTCTTTTCTCATTTTACATAGTTATTTTTTCACTCTTTTGTTCAGTTTGATTACTTTTCATTACTCTGTCTTCTAGTTCATTAATTCATTCCTCTGCTTCTTCCACCCTGCTGTTCATTCCATCAATTGCATTTCTCATTTCACTTATTGAGCCTTTTATCTCTGCTATGTTATTTCTTATCTCTGTGCCTTACTGAGGTCCTCTACTCTTTTCTTTTCTTTTCTCAAATCCAGTGAGTATCCTTATGATCATTGCTATAAATTATCCATCAGGCATGCTACTTATATCTGTTTTGCTTGGATTTCTGGCCATGGCCTTGTCCTGTTCTTTCATTTGGGCTAAATTCCTCTAAATTCCTCTGTCTTCTCATTTCATCTAAGTCTCTGTGCCTGTTTCTTTGTGTTGGGTAAGTCAGTTCCATTTCCTGTTCTTGAGACTGATGGCTTTATGAAGAAGAGTTCCTGCAATACCCTACAGTGTTGTGCCCCCTGTTCCCCTGGGCCTGGCACTTTTGGGAGGGTCTCCAATGGGTGCTGTATGCATTCTGCTCTTGTGTCCTGGCCAGTCATCTATAGATGCTCTCTTTGCCTGTAGTGGGGAGTGTTTGCTCACTGGCCTGAATGTGTTTTAATTATACATGCTCTGGTCTGCTTCTGAAATAAGACCTGTTGCTGCCACCACTGGAACAAAGACAGTTGGGAGATAGAGTGTTGTCAGGGGTTTGGGCTGGTCTTCTAGGGGAAAGGGCCTGGCAGACTGGGAATGAGGCAAGCATGACTGAGAAGGGTGGTTATATGGGAGTACAGAAGTGTTGGGCTTGGTATAAGCAAGTTAGCTAGTAAGTGATGGTGCTTTAATTGTTCCCACAGGTGGCCCAGTGCTTATGCTAAGGGTTGGAGGAGGGAAATGGCACCTTTTACTCCCCCCCCGCTCCAGGGGTCTCTGTGAATGCTGCCTCTCTGGGACATGTTCTGAGGTGAGGAACTAAACTCTACACTGTGTGCTCTGGCTGCTGTTCAGATTGCTGTTTCCACACTGTATGGTCAAGGGCTATTTACCCTGCTTTTTCTCCAAGACTAGCTCCAGTCTTTTAGCTCTTTAAGCTCTCCCAGAGCCAAACATGCTGACCTTTAAAACTCCAGACTTAAGCTCCATGGGTTGCAAGAACTCACAAAATTCAGGTCTTTGATTTTCTAAACCAGTTGCTACTGGGGATTCATTTTTCCTATTTCCTATGTGCTGTCCTGTGTGTTAGTCTGTCTCTGGCCCTTCGGTGTGACTGCAGCTCCTTCCCCCCACAACTGCCATGATGGATTTTAGAGTGCAGCAGCTGGGACCCTTGGACAATGACACTTTCTGGCATCCCAGATCCAAGAGGCACATTCTTATTGTGTCTTATATATAGCAAAGATTACACTTCTCATCCTCTCTTGAAGTTTGATGGTCTTGTGTTGAGTTCTGGCAAATAAGGTATATGCATAAGCTCATAAACAGCTTTCAGAAATGGCTCATAAAAGAAGAGGACTATGTACTCCTTCCCTGCCTTTTCTCCTCTCTTGATGAGATGAATAGACCTGAATAGCTATTTTGGACCATGAGACAGAAGCCTGCTATGGGAGGATGATGAAGCCACAAAAAGAAACAAACCCAAGCCCCAGTGATCATGGACAGTTTAGGTTCATGGGAGAGAAAAAAAAAAACAAAAAAAACTTCTAACTGGTATAAATCACTGCCTGATTTTCTGTCACTTGAAACAGAACTTAATCCTAACTGAAAAAGATCTACATTTTGCATATAAAGCCTGAAGCCTAAAGGAGTAAATATTTCCCATGGGATAAATGATGACACAAAGAAAAGCTTAATCACCCAGGACTGTGACTGGGATATGATATTTATCCCATGGGCTGAGGGTACTAGCAGATCCCACCTTTCTATTGCTGGGACGGCGTCCCTCTTAGTTAGCAAGGGCGAGAGAAGAAAACCACTGATGTTCATTATGGAGAAGTCTTTGAAAACAGTGTATGAGAAAATAGCTTAAATCTTCCCCTACCCCACTGTGTGCCAGGTTCACAGAGTTTGCTGAATGAAGGGACCAAGAAGGAAACCAGCTTGACTTTAATTGTCTGTTAAATCTGTTGAAAATTAACTTTATCTAAACTAATTCCTTTTGAAGCTTTCAAAGCTCGAGAACTTAATAAATGTTACCCTTTTTCGGGCTTGTCATTATTCAACCTAGTACCATTCTTTGACAATGGCACATGGGCTGTTTTCTGGAAGGATATGGCTCTTCTTTCTGACGACTTTCAAAACATGAATTTACCCATCCAAACTTTTTAACTAAGTTACCTGTATACCTGTATCATTTTTAAACTGTATGTGTATTTTCAATGTGTGACATCTGAAAGTTAGCAAATTCTGTTTACTAAGTGCCTTACAGGTTAGACGCAGTAGAAGAGAAGTTAATACAAGGGCCTGGAGACACACCAATCTGATTCTAGCATTTGTTCTGCCACTGAATCACTTGTGTCATCTTGGGCTTAATTTCTGAGATTTTCCTCATTTGTGATAGTCTCTAGTTTATTAGATTGCTGTGAGAAATAAATTAGACAATGCACAAAAAAATCATAGAGGCTCAGTACAGAGTGCTGGTTGTGTTCTAAGTACACAGTAACCATTAGCTATTGCTAACAATTTGATGCCCAGTCCCCAGTCACAGGTTGTCCCATATAGCATCCACTGGTCACATGTAGCATTTAAGCACTCAAAATGAGTGCTAACCCAAATAGAGATGTGCTGTGAGCATAAAATACAAACTAGATTTTTAAGTCTTAGTGTGAACATAAGAATGTAAAAATATTTCCTGGATAATTTTAGAAATATTGATTACATGTTGGAATGACAAATTTTGGATATATTGTGAAATAAAATTTATTATTAAAGGTAATTTCAACTGTTCCTTTATCCTTTCTAAAAATGTGGCTACTAGAAAACTTAAAATTATACCTATGACTTGTACTTCAAATTTCTTTTGTGCAGTGCAGGTCTAGTAGGCAGTTGGGTAGGATGATAAAGTGAACCCAAAAATCATGGTTTGTGTGGTTAGTATATGGTGGCTAACAGAAACCTGAACAAAAGTCCAGTGGAGGAAATCTATTTTCTAGGGCATGTGGAATACTTGTACTAATCAACTCTATAGATACTGATTGAGGTCAAGGGGTGGTCTCGAATGAGCAACACTCAGTCACCTGAGTCTAAAGATGGGCCCCCAAATTTGGGGGTTCTGACAATGGAAGTTTGGAGAGGTGCAAACCAGGATCTGACATGGAGTCCAAGGGGAAGCATAGTGATGACAGAGTGCCAAATGGCAAGGAGTGATCAAGGGCCTGAACCAAGGAGGCAGCAGTTCAGGGGTAGAAAATCCACTTCTCAGGGGCATTGTTGGTACAGACAGAATTCATTTCCACAAGTATTGATTAGAACCTACTATGTGCCAGACCCTTTATTAGAAACTCATGAAAGAACTATGCTTGCCTATAAGGTGCTCATGGTCTGGTGGGAAAGACAGATAAATAAATAATTGTAGCAGAAAGTGATGAAATACTGTGAAAGAATATAGTGGGAGCTCATTGAGGAGAAAACTAATCCATTCTTGTGGGGAAGAGACATTTTCCTAGAGAAAGCAACCTTTCAACTAAGATGTATGGGAAAGTAGCCAGGAAAGAAGGGGTAAGCACATTCTAGATAAGGTAGCAACATGGGCAAAGGCTGGGTAAGGAAAGCACTGTGCACTCCACGAGTGGCAAGTTGCCTCAGAGTAGATCGAAAGGTGGGAGTGGCTGGAAGCTGGAGAGAGGAGGAGAGTGGGCAGCATCACAGTTGAAGGGCTTTGAGGGCACAAGACAGGGGGATTTGTAGAACTTTAAGCTCAGGAGTGTTATGGCCACATTTGTGCTTTAGAAAGTTTTCTCTGACTTCATTGTGAGGGTTCTAGTTCTGGATAAGATGAATTTAACATACCCCATCCAGTCTCTCCCTCTTAAATCAGGAATGAAACCTGGACAGAATGCATGGAGCAGGTATTTAAGGACTCTGAAGGTAAATAGTAGCAAATGGATCAGAGAAGATCAACAGTTGAAGTACCACTAAGCCAGTGGAAGGTTCACATTTTTTTTTCCCTTCCAGTATGTCCTGGACTCAGCACATGGCCTGAGACCTGGAAGGTAGCATGAGCACAAAGAAAGATCCAGGAGAAGCTCTCTGGTTCAGACTCAAAGAGTGGATAAGGGATCTTCTAATGTTAATAGAAAGTTGGAAAATCCCCATTTTTCCTATTTTCTACATTCTCTTTCATTTCAGCACCTAAGCAATCCTTTGGTGGCAGCAGGAACATTGGGAGCAATGGGGGCCCCAAAATTATGAGGGAGGGAAAACTTCCTCTCCAATTGGAAAAGTTGTGGTCCCTAGAAGATGGGCTGAACCCTTGCTATTGTTTTTTTTTTTTTTTTTTTTTTTTAACTTTCTGTCATTGCTTGGTCCCAGGCATGGATTCAGTTGCACCAAGTGTGTGTCAGATTGAGTAAGTCCCCACATTTTGGCTGGAGACTGACAAGACCAGAAAATATTGGGGAAATCATGGAGAGGGAGGAGCTCAGAAAAGCAATCTTATTTTTGAAAGCAAAGTTGTTTTTGAGTGGCTGGGCTCACCTCTGAATTGTACATGAATGGATCTGAAACCTGAACAACATGTCATAACAGAATATCATAGACTTTGGGAACTGACCCATTGGATAGACCACAGCTCACCACCCAGACCACCCACTAGATGACACACATGTGGGACACAACTGAATAGTGCTGCAAAAGTTTTGACAATGGTACTGATATTTAAACCACATGGGCAGAGGGCTTCTCCGAACTTGTAGCCTGAACCCAACAGAGGTTGCTAAACAAAGTTTCCCTGCCTAAACAAAACCATCAACATTTCCCATAGGTTTGAAATAATACTTGGAGACTTACAATATCTAAAATATCCATGAACTAATCTAAAATTGCTTATCATACAAAGAACCAGGAAAATTTTAACTTGCATGGAAAAAGAGCCAACAGATGCCAAAGCCATGATATTACAGATGTTGGAATTATCTGAAGGACTTTTTTTTTTTTTTAGATTTTATTAATTTATTTGTCAGAGAGAGAGAGAAAGAGAGCACAAGCGGGGGGTGGGGGGAGGCAGGCAGAGGGAGAAGCAGGCTCCCCACTAAACAAGGAGCCTATGTGGGGCTCAATCCCAGGACCCTGGTATCATGACTTGAGCTGAAGGCAGACACTTAAGTGACTGAACAACCCAGGTGTCCCTCCCTATCTGACAGACTTTAAAGCAGCAATTATTGGAGCAAGAATTACTTCTTGGAGCAAGAATGCTCCAAGAAGTAATGGCAAACCTTATTGAAATGAATGAGAGGATAGAAACCTCAGCAAACAAAAAGTACTAAATGGTGAAAAGAACCACATGGAAACTGTAAAAGTGAAAAATACAGTGACCAATATTTTAAAACCTGAGTGGGCTTCAGGGAAATGATAGAAAAAAGAGCCAATGAACTTGAAGATAGGTTGATAGAAATGATCTAATATGAATAACTGAATGTTCAGCTTCTGACATTCAAAATTAATTTTTCCAGCCTCACAATAGATTTTGTTAAAGGAAAACATCTTATAATATTTTTAGCTCTTATTTAGCATCTCAAGAACCATGCCTGGCAGGGGAAGGGGTTCCATTCATTCCATAGTATTGAGTAGATGCCTTAGTTGGGCAGTTTGCTGCTCTGGGTAGCAGAACAAGGGAAAATCCATCCCTTTCCATCCTGGAAGATGATGAGAGAAAAAATCATGAAAAAGAGGCAGGAGACGTAGCTGGTTGGAAGTGTGTGGCAATTTTCTCTACTTATGTGAGGAGGATTAAGAGTGTTAGATTGTTAGAGGAGTGTTGGAGTTGACTTGTATCAGCTCTGTGGAGCCAACTGTTAAAATTTCAAGAGTTTTGCAAGCTGATGGTTAAAATACTTTGCAACTTGAAATTGGACATGGTGGGGATATTTGCACCATGATAACTGGCAAACACTTCAAACTCTTGGAGAGTCTGTTGTTAAATTACCAGCATAGAACTGTGACAAATAGATCAAAGGGAATGTGGAGGGCACAGAGTGAGGCATGCTTTCCCTCTTCACCATTTGTAATCTTGGAGGACAATGCTATGCAGGAACTATACTAGCAAGGTGTGATCAAGGATGGTAGTATGACATGGTTGGACAGAGAGCAAATCTAGTTAACACTCTCAACCCTACCTAGTTTCTCAAATAGAGAAACTACTGGACTGAAAGCTATGGGCCTGCTGTGGTAAGGTGAAGATCCTTACCACAGAGCCTGGTCAGGAACTCATATTCAGCTATTTGTTGACCAGTGAGAACTGAAAGAGGGCTGAGTCAGTGGGAGGATTCACAGAAATGGAATTGGCCACAGGGCCATGAGGTACAGATATCATCAGCAGACTGGTGGATCCAACAGACAAGATCAGACGACCTTAGTGCCAGACTGGCCAAGATAAGATGGGGCTGTGGATAGTTCCTGGCTCCCCAAATTCCTTTTTTCCACCACCATGAATTCATGGGACACCTTCTCCCCCATATACCAGGTACCACTTAGAGGAGATGGGCTTCGAAGTAAGGGGACTGAGATATAATTCTCCTATACATGAATAGCAAAGGGTCTGTTTAAGTCACTACATCTAACTCAGATGGGAAATCAGTCTATAATTAATTATCCTTCCTCTGCTACATGATAGTGGGAGCTCAGGAGGAAAACAGATCAGGTATAGATCCAAACTAAACAGACCACATTTTTTCTTCCTTTTTGACTGGTAGTGTAAATTTGCTACCCAGCAACACTTGGAAAATTAATAAATAGTATAGCTTGTGTTTATCCAAATGTATAATTCATGATTTTTAAAATTTTTTATTTTTAGAGCTCAATCATTCTTTGCAAACAGAGGTTTGACTTCACCTCTATTATGCAGATGGAAAAGAGACTAGAGCATATTGCATTTAAGGGATTTGAAGACAGAAAGACTACACCTTGGATGCCTCTCCATGATGTGGGGCTTTGCTCTCATGCTGTTAAGTCCAGAACTAAATTTTTATCACTTATCCCTGGAATAACCATCCTAATCCAGGATTAGAGAAAGTGGTTCATTTTAAACTCAGGAGAAGTGAATTGATAAAGAATACTGAGTTTATTTAGTTGACGTGAAAAATGAAACTGCCAGTGGGCTGGAATACTTAAAAATATAGGATATTAGGGCCAAAAGGATAGCTGAGATCATTTAGTCCAGGCAGCTGAGACCCAGGAAGGTGAAAACACATGCTCAAAGTTTGGCATCTCATCCACTGTCCATGGCCAGGCTGGAATTCAAACTCTGACCCCACTCCCATTTTATGTAAGGACTTAGGTTTCTACCTCACCTCTATCTTTGCAGAGGAGTCTATGTGAGGAATCACATCAGAGTTGCAAGCCTGCTTAACAGTCCTGCAGTTAGAACAACAGCTTCATTCCATTTGCCAAACATGTGGGAATCTCCCCTGGGTCCGCCCTTCAGATACACAGATGCTAATTCTCTCTCTCTTTTTTTTTTTTTTTTTTTTTCTAAACTCCGTGAATAAAGATCCCTGGGTCTTTCCTCAGGCCATAAATGGTTAGTTAGGGCATATTATATTGGAGTGACATTCTAAGCCTGATACACATCTTTGATTAGATCAAAATGTGTCCCAAGTCACGTAGTAAAAATAATAGTGGGTGGTGGTCTCATTACTGGGCATTTGTATATATGTCAAGTATGGGCATTGAGCACTTTACATATGTTACCTTTTTATTGACAGACTTAAAAACATCTCTAAGGGTCTACTAGCTTCTAACTCAGAATGTGCCCCATCCCCCATATCCCCATGGCCTGTGTGGGCCTCCATGGTCTGTGTGGAACTGTGTGGCTGATGGGCCCCATTAGTGGCCATGGTTCATGTGGCTGCTTCAGTATGCCATCTTTTTCTCTCTTACACCTTGGAGGTCCCACATGTATGTGTCTTGGAGGGCTCTGAGAGCCTTGAGAACTCTTGGGGGGAGACCTGGGTTCTGCCAAGCACATACTTTCTCTTTTACATGGGTTTGAATCTCCATGTTGGCTTGTGTGCAAGGTTGGTGAACTGCTTGAGAGAGACCTGTGTTATGTTTTCCACAAGAAGGGAAGAATAAAGGCACTGACTGAAAATTAGAAATGTTTCAGAGAAATGTAATCTTCTAGAGATACAAACATAGTACAGAAAAGTACATGTAAGTGGTTGAGTTTTATGGTCCACACCCATGTGGTCCCTTCGCAAGAACAAATGGTGGGCAAATCCCCTTGTGCAGCTCTGGACTCAGAGGGAGGCAGGTTTGTAGTGTGGGAAAGTTATGGCAACAGATTCTTGTGGGGCAGCTGGCCGTCAAAGAGCTCCTGATGAGCTGACTGAAATGGGAGATGGGAATATGACAAAATAAAAAAGAAGGACAACCTGGCTTGGGCTCCACGGCAGAGGACAGCATGCCGGGAACACCCTGGCCCCTCTGTGCCATCTCTACTGGGTCTGACCATTTAGATCAATAAAAACTTGGGGAGTAGAAGAGCTGATAAATACAAGGAATTGAGCAAAACACTGTACACTTCATCAAAGCTTCTCTTTTTGGTATTTCTGTTTCATTTTTTAGTGATAAGAACTTTAGAAAAATCCACAAAGACCTCCGTTTTAAATTGTGGTAAAATATATATAACATAAAATTTATCATCTTAACCCTTATTCATGGCATTAAGTTCCTTCACACTGTTGGGCAGCCATCACCACTGTCCATCTCCAGAACCTTCTCTGGTTCATGTCCATCACCTTCTGTCCATCACCTTCTCTGAAACTAACACTGTCTGCATTTAACCATAACTCCCCATTTCACCCACCACCAGCCGCTGCCAACCACCATTCCTTTTTCTGTCTCTGCGAATTTGATGACTCTAAGTACTGCATATAAGTGGAATCATGTAGTATTCATTCCTTGGTGACTGGCTTATTTCACTTCCCATATCTTCAAGGTTCATCCATGTTATAGCCTGTGCCAGGATTCCCTTCTTTTTGAGGTTGAATCGTAGTCCATTGCATGTATAGACTACAATATTTTCATCTTTTCATCCATCAATGGACACTTGGGTTTTTTCTACCTTTCAGCTATTGTGAATAGCGTTGCTGTGAACATAGGGGTATGAATATCTGTTTGAACCCCTGCTCTCATTTTTTTTTTCAATACACATCTAGGAAGGAAATTTCTGGATCATGTGGTAATTCTGTTTTTAATTTTAAAATCTTTTTATTTATTTGACACAGAGAGAGAGAGAGAGCGATCACAAGTAGGCAGGCAGAGAGAGGAGGGGGGGAAGCAAGCTCCCTGCTGAGCAGAGAGCCCGATGCGGGGCTCCATCCCAGGACCCTGGGATCATGACCTGAGCCGAAGGCAGAGGCTTAACCCACTGAGCCACCGAGGCGCCCCTGGTTTTAATTTTTTGAGGGACTGCTCCAACGTGCACAAATACTTTTCCACTGACTCTGCCAGTTCAGACAAACCTGTTACCTTTCTGTAACTATGAATGATTCAAGGTTATTAAGGATTTGCTGTTACTTGGTAGCACTGCAATTTGAATATTTTGATTTAGCAAGGGGTTTATTTCATTTTTTCTATAAATGAAGTCAGCCCCTCCTTTGGGAGCCTGGGTGTATCCCTCAGTCTGGTTTGATGAGGAAGACAGAATAAGGGCCCCTAAAGATGTCTCTGTCTTAATCCCCAGAATCTGTTGTGTTATAGTAAAAAAGGACTTTGCAAGTATGATTAAGGACCTTGAGATGTAGAGATCGTCCTGGATTGGGTCCAATGTAATCACAAGAGTCCCTAAATGTAGACGAGGGTAGTAGGAGAGACTCCAAGGAAGATGTGACTTTGGAAGAAAGACACAGTGGCAACATATTGAAGATGGAAGGACAGATTGTGAGCCAGACAGTGTGCATGGCTGAAGAGCAAGAGACTAGATTCATCCCTAGAACCTGCCGCAGGAACACAATCCTGTCTTTACCTTGGTGTTAGACCTGGAGGCCCATTTCTGACTTCTGACCTCCAGGACTAGAAGAAATACATTCGTGTTGTGCAAACCAATACGTTTTTGGTAATTTAGCAAAGTAGTAGCAGGGGACTAACACAGGTGGGGACTGTAGGGTCCCGTGTTCACCATTTGTCTTTTCCCTATTGTGATTGCCCATTAAACTGGAAGTGCCCTGAGAGCAAACTCTGTGCTCACCTTGGTCACACAAGTGACCTGGCCTCTATTCCAGGGCCTGGTGGGAGAGATACGATGAACACTCCATGAAGAAACATGGCTGATTAGGTTACAAGTATGTCAGCAAAATGGGGAGGAAGGGCAAGCCAGGCAGGGCTCCATGCTGCTCCCAAAACCCCAGGGCAGTGAGACTACCTTCACGTATCTTCAAGAGCTTGGACAAAGGCCCTGGTTGGGGCTTGACACCCTGCCTCACTCAATATGCCTGGTCTCCACACTGTATCAAAAATGTAGTTCTGCTGGGGACACCTGGGTGGCTCAGTTGGTTAAGCATCTGCCTTTGGCTCAGGTCATGATCCCAGGGTCCTCAGATCAAGTCCCACATCTGGCTCCTTGCTCAGTGGGGAGCCTGCTTCTCCCTCTGCCTGCCACTCTCCCTGCTTGTGTTCTCTCTCTCTGTGTCAAATAAAGAAATAAAATCTTTAAAAAAATGTAGTTCTGCTAAGAATAGCTCTACTTAAATTACTGACTGGGTACCAGTTTCAATCGTGATAACTGGAGAATTGATTTTAACCTCTTTGAACTTCATTTAAAAAGTTGTTTAAAGGGGGATAGTATTAGTTTGCAGGGTAGTGGTGACTTTTAAATTATCTATTTTTTGTAAGAAATAAAATTTGTAAGAAAGTATCTAGCCCAGTGATCTTAAAAGCAAGCCCGTAATAAGGACTGAAAAAAGCCATTTCAGGTAAATCCAAAGTCAATGTGCTCAAGGCCACTGATTCTCAGTGAAGTGTTCTTCCTTTTTCACTTTTTCTGGGATATTTGGACACATTTATTTGCTTGTTTTGCATCAGTTAGAGACCTTCTTTCTTTTCTTTCCTTTGGAAAAAGAGAAAGAGAGGGAGAGGGAGAATGGGTTTGAGGGTGGGGAATCATCTTAGGAATATGAAGTTCAAGAGGGCCAAGATCTTCCCTCTCTGCATTTCTCTGATAAGAGATATTTTCCTGTCCCATTTCCAGAGTTTGACTCTGTTCCCAGCTTCAGTTAAAGGGACTGCTACCCTTAACAAAGAACAAAGCATCTTGAGAAAAAATTTAAACAATGCCTTTGAACACGTTTTTATTATAGTGCTAATGTCTGCCAAAATTTCAGGATCAAAGAAATCTGAAAAGATTTATATAATAGTGAACCCTTTGTGAAAAGTGTTAGATTAATGGGGAGATCATGTCAAATATTAAACACTTATGATTCCATTCTCTTTTTCTTACCCACTAAGGAAAAATAGAATGAACTCATTTCAATTTTTTTTCAAATTAAAAAAATTTGGTAAAGCAATACATAACATAACATGCACTTTTAGCCATGTTGAAGTTTCCAGTGACATTAATCACCTTTACTTTGCTGTACGGCCATTACTGCTGTCCCTCTCCAGACTTTTTTCACCAAGCAAACCTTTGTATTTTAAGATACAAGTTGCATCAGTGGATTTAAAGTCCATATTATCTCTCAGCCTGTATGTAGAATTGTTCTAATGTTCTACATAAAGATAGACATGTATAAATATGTGTTTGTGCATGAGCAGCTACAAATGACTCAAAGGAAGCCCTGCATGTTATATATTGTACAGAGGGATCCGTGAAGCAGAAACTGTTAGCCCAATTTACAGAAGGGGAGACAGAGAAAAATTAAGTAGCTTGCTCATGGTCACATAGCTGGGAAGTGATGTTGCTGGTTCTCAACCCCGATCTGTTCTCAATGGCACCATGCTTTCAAATTTAGACCCCCTTAAGCACAAAGGAAAGAAGGAATGGGGATTGGGTAAGATGCAGACTTTAGGACTGTTTGGTTGCCAGTTATTGAAAGAACTTTCCAGGAGCTCCTGGGTGGCTCAGCTGGTTAAGGACTGAGTCTTGATTTTGGCTCAGGTCGTGATTTCAGTGTTGTGAGACCAAGTCCCATGTCAGGCTCCACACACACTGGGTGGAGCCTGCTTAAGATTTCCTTTGCTCTGCCCCTCCCCACCTCTCTCTAAAATTAAAAAAATAAAGAATAATAATAAAAAAAAAAACCTTCCAGAAAAGTGCAGGTTTTGCTTTGTTGGAGATTTTTAAGGATTCAAGATGCAGCTCTTCTCCTCCCTTGACTCCTCCTTTGAAAATCTCTAGAGGATCTCTGTGGCTTGTGTTTGCTTAATGTATCCCACTGTTACATGTCAAATATGAAATGGTAACAAAAGGGACAAAGATGGGGAAAGGACAGGTTGGGGAGCTAGTGGCAGTGCAATACTATGTCATAGCGGAGGATGTCTGGGCTCGGCTGCTGCTCCTGGACATTCCTGTTCTGCTCAGGATATCATATCAGAGTTGGAGGACGGGGTTGCTGGAAGGGAAACAGATGCCTTCTTCATGAATACAAGGATGGGTGGACTTTGCTAGAAAAGTTTTACCCTTCACAGATGAACTGGAGACTCATGCTTCATTTCTAACTGAAACCTGGTGCTGTCTCTCAGGTTGCTTCTCAGGAAGATGTAGTTAGAGTAATATCATGCAGGATATGGTATTAGCTAATTTTTGTCAGTCTCTATTAGACACCTATGTAGT